>PVIC010033132.1:0-20303 GCA_004025085.1 Thryonomys swinderianus
AGATATGAGACACATCTGGCAATTAGGTGTGATCCAAGCCTTTCTTGTGGAGAACAGGCATTTTCCAACTACGTCTTCAGGTTCTAAAGTTCCAAATACACATAGCAGTGCGCAAAGACTCTTTTTTGCTACGGGATTATGACGCCATAATTGGACTTTCACTACCGCACACAATGGTACTCTAAAGGAACAAACTCTTGCGTCCTGGAGGTAAATGGCAAAGAGAGAGTTGGTAGTAATTTCCACTCCTTTCCTGAAACTGCCTTCACAAGAAGGAGGTCAGAGGGCTGGAGGGTTAGCTCAGTGGTTCCGGCACCTGCCTCACAAGCGCAAGGACCTGAGTTCGATCCCCAGTTACCACATATAATGCTGGGCATTGTGGCTCACTGCTGTAATCCCAGCACTCGCTAGGCACACACAGGAGCATTGCTGAGTTCGAGGCACCTTGCCTGGGCACCATAGTGAGCTCAGGGGCAGCCTGAACTACTAAGCGAGACCCTGTCTCCAAAAAGCAAAAATAAATAAAATAAAATAAAATAAAATAAAATAAAATAAAATAAAATAAAATAAAATAAAATAAAATAAAATAAAATAAAAAGACGCAGGTCAGAGTTCCATGTGTTTCTCTTGGAGGGAGTATTCTATGAATATCAGTACATAGACAATTCGTTTGAATGGATCTTGTGGTCCAAAGGAGATATCCCCCGTGGAATGGCATGACTACTACAGAGATTACCAAAGGAGGCAGTGTGCCTTTCTGAATTCAGATTCTACTTTGTAGAACATTACAACTGTTTCTCCAACTTTTGCCCGTACAAAGAGTGTGGGATTTTAATAAGAAGACAGTTCTCCCCTGGTACAGGGAACGAGAAGAATCAATTTGTTCTTACACTTAAAAATAAGGAACAGAGTGAGCAGGGAGTACAGTCCCACTCAGATTTTGAAAATTAGTTTAGAGCTGCATGGTATGAATTCCAGCTTTTCCTTGGGGAGATTATGTCCCGGTTATCCTAGATTCTCCGCTTCAATTGCTAATATTTGGCAGGAAAAGACAGGCATTTTGGAATTAGGTGTTATCCACGAAATTGATGTAGAAATCTGGAATTTTCCACCACTGTCTTCAGGTTCTAACGGTCCAAACAATCATAGCAGGGCTCCAAGACTCGTTTCAGAAATGCGATTGTGACATCATAGTAGGACTTTCACTACAACAGACAAAGGTATTCTAAAGGAACAAATTCTTTAGTCCTTGCAGTAAATGGCTGAGAGCAGGGTGGTGCTAATTTCCACTCGATTCCTCAAAGAGCCTTCACAAGAAGCAGGGGTGGAATCTAGGTGTTTCCTCTTGGAGGGAGTAATCTATGAATATCACTCAAGCTTCATTCACTTTAATGGAGCTTTTGGTCATAAGAGGATATCCACCCATGGAATAGCAATACTAGTCTTTACATTTATGAAGGATGCAGTATGCTTTCCTTCATTCAGATTCTAACAATGAGAACATTACCACTGTTTCTCCACGGTTTGCCTCTACAAAGAGAGTTTAATTAAATAATAAGGCAGAGTTCTCCTCAGGCACAGGGAACATGGAAACTCAATCTGTCCATTTTCGTGAAAATAAGTTACAGAGTGAGCAGGGAGTACAGTCCCCCTCAGTTTCTCAAAATCAGTTTATATCAACGGGGTGTGACTTCCAGGATTTTCTTGGGGAGATTAATTCCCTGATATTACAGCTACTCAATTTCACTTCCTGGGAGAGTGCTAGAAAGGAGAGGTATTGAGCAATTAGGTGTGATCCAAGAATTTCATGTGAAAAACAGGCATTTTCCAACTCTGTATTCCGTGTCTCAGGATCCAAACACACAACACAGTGTGCAAGGACTCCTTTCTACAATGGGATTATGACGTTATAATTGAACTTTCACTACCGTAGACAAAGGTATTCTAAAGAAACAAACACTTATCTCTGGGCGGTCAGTGGCAAAGAGCAGGGAGGGAGTAATTTCGACTCCGTTTCTGAAACTGACTTCACATAATGCAGAACTGAGTTTGAGGTGTTTGTCAGTAGCTTTTCTATTGTTTTTTTTTTGTTTTTAGACGGCTTCTGAATTTGTAGTTCTGGCTGGAGTTGAGCTCACTATGTAGCCCAGGCTAGCATGGAACTCAGCAATCCTTCTACATCTACCTTCCGAGAGCTGGGATTACCCGCGTGAGCCACAACGCCCGTCTCCAGGTGTTTCTCTTTGAGGGAGTAATCTACGAATATCACTCCAGCTGCCACTGCCTTGAATGGGACTTTCGGTAGAAAGAGGTATCCACCCGTGGAATAGCATTCCTAGTCCTTTGATTTATAAAGGAGGAAGCGTGCTTTACTTCATTCAGAGTCTATCCATCAGAATATTACCACCGTTTCTCCACCGTTAGCCCATAAAAAGAGTGCAGGATTTCCATAATAAGGCAGACTTCTCCTTAGGCATAGGGTACATTGGGAATCAATCAGTCCCTGCTCTTGAAAACAATTCACAGAGTGAGCAGGGAGAACAGTCCCACTTAGATTCTGAAAATCAGTTTACAGCTACACGATGGGAATTCCAGCTTTTGCTTGGGGACATAGAGCATCGGTTATCCCTGATTCTGCACTTCAATTGCTAATATTTTGCCAGAACTGAGAGGCACGTTGGAGTTAGGTGTTATCCAAGAATTTGATGCGGAAAACAGGCATTTTCCAGCTCTCTCTTCAGCAGTGCGAAGACTCGTATTTACCATGCGGCTGTGACATCATAATAGGACTTTGACTACAGCAGACAAAGGTATTCTAAAGGAACAAGCTCTTGCATCCTTACAGTAAATGGCTGAGAGCAGCGAGGTGCTTATTCCCACTCCATTCCTCAAAGTGCCTTCACAAGAGGCAGGTCTGTTTCTAGTGCTTCTCATTGAGGGAGTAATCTATGAAAATCACTCCAGCTGTCATTCGCTTGAATGGGCTTTTGGTCTAAAGGAGGTATCCAAAAATGTAATAGCAATCCTAGTCTTTACATTTATAAAGGACGCAGTATGCTTTCCTTCATTCAAATTCTAACAAGAAGAACATTACCACTGTTTCTCCACCGTTTGTCCGTACAAAGAGTGTGGAAATTCCATAATACGCAGAGTTCTCTTCAGGCACAGGGAACATGGAGAATCAATCTGTTCCTACTCTTGAAAACAATTCAGAGTTTGCATGTAGTACAGTGCAACTCAGATTCTTATAATCAGTTTACAGCTACACGGTGTGACTCAAGCTTTTGCTTGGGGAGATTAAGCCCCTAATATCCCAGCTGTTCCCTTTCACATCCTTGGATATTGCTAGAAAATTGAGGTAGGTGGCAATTAGTTATGATCCAAGATTTTCTGATGGCAAAGAGGCATTTTTCCGCCTCTGTCATCCGGCTCTAACGATGAAAAACACAGAGGAGTGTGCAAGGACTCATTCCTACAACGGAATTATGATATTATAATTGAACTTTCACTATCGCAGACACAGGTACTCTACAGGAACAAACTCTGGCCTCCTGGCGGGAAACAGCAAAGAGAAATATGATAGCAATTTCCACTCCGTTCCTGAAACTGACTTCACAAGAAGCAGGTCTGAGTTCCAGGAGTTTTTCTTTGAGGGAGTAATCTATGAATATCAGAGCACCTGCCACTCACTTGAATGGAGCTTGAGGTCAAAAAGTGTTATCCAACCGTGGAATAACACTCCTAGTCTGGAGATTTATGAAGCATGCAGTGTGCTTTTCTTCATTCAGATTCTAACTATCAGAACATTACCACTATTTCCCCACCGTGTGCCTGAGCAAAGAGGGCCAGATTTCAATAATAAAACAGAGTCCTCCTCAGTCACAGGGATCGTCGAGAATCAATCTGTTCCTACTTTTGGAAATACGTCACAGAGTTAACAGGGAATACAGGTCCACTCAGATTCTGAAATTCAGTTTATCCAACACGTTGTAAATTTCAGCTTTTGCTTGGGGAGACAAAGCCCTTGATATCCCAGCTACTCCCTTTCTAATTCTAGGATGTTGCTAGATATGAGACACATCTGTCAATTAGGTGTGATCCAAGACTTTCTTGTGGAGAATACGCATTTTCCAACTACGTCTTCAGGTTCTAAAGTTCCAAATACACATAGCAGTGTGCAAGAACTCTTTTCTGCTACGGGATTATGACACCATAATTGGACTTTTACTACCGCACACAAAGGTACTCGAAAGGAACAAACACTTGCCTCCTGGAGCTAAATGGCAAAGAGAAAGTTGGTATTAATTTCCGCTCCGTTCCTGAAACTGCCTTCACAAGAAGCAGGTCAGAGTTCCATGTGTTTCTCTTAGAGGGAGTATTCTATGAATATCACTACATCTACCATTTGCTTGAATGGATCTTGTGCTCCAAAGGAGATATGCACCCGTGGAATGGCATGCCTACTACAGAGATTACCGAAGGAGGCAGTGTGCCTTTCTCCATTCAGATTCTACCCATTAGAACATTACATCTGTTTCTCCAACTTTTGGCCATACAAAGAGTGTGGGATATTAACAAGAAGACAGAGTTCTCCCCTGGTACAGGGAACAGGAAGAATCAATTTATTCTTACACTTAAAAATAAAGAACAGACTGAGCAGGGAGTAGAGTCCCACTCAGATTTTCAAAATCAGTTTAGAGCTACACGGTGTGAATTCCAGCTTTTGCGTGGGGAAATTAAACCCCAGTTATCCCAGATTCTCCGCCTCAATTGCTAATATTTGGCAGGAAAACACAGGCCTGTTGGAATTATGTGTTATGCACGAAATTGATGCAGAACACTAGCAATTTTCACTACTATCTTCAGGTGCTAACGGTCCAAAAAAACATAGCAGTGATCGAAGGCTCGTTTGTACAATGCGATTGTGACATCATAATAGGACTTTCACTACAACAGTCAAAGGTAGTCTAAAGGAACAAACACTTGCGTCCTTGCAGTAAATGGCTGAGAGCAGGGTGGTGCTAATTTCCACTCAATTCCTCAAAGAGGCTTCACAAGAAGCAACTGTGGAATCTATGTGTTTCTCTTGGAGGGAGTAATCTATGAATATCACTCGACCTTCATTCGCTTTATTGGAGCTTGGGGTCAAAAGAGGATATCCACCCATGGAATAGCTATCCTAGTCTTTACATTTAGGGAAGGATGCAGTATGCTTTCCTTCATTCAGATTCTAACAATGAGAACATTACCACTGTTTCTCCACAGTTTGTCTCTACAAAGAGAGTGGAATTCCATAATAAGGCAGAGTTCTCCTCAGGCACAGGGAACATGGAGGCTCAATCTGTCCCTTCTCGTGAAAATAAGTTACAGAGTGAGCAGGGAGTACAGTCTCCCTCAGATTCTCAAAGGCTGTTTATATCAACAGGGTGTGACTTCCAGGATTTGCTTGGGGAGATTTATTCCATGATACTACAGCTACTCCCTTTCACTTCCTGGGAGAGTGCTGGAAAAGAGAGGTATTGAACAATTAGGTGTGATCCAAGAATTTCATGTATAAAACAGGCTTTTTCCATCTCTGTCTTAAGTGTCTAAGGATCCAAACACACAACACAGTGTGCAAGAACTCGTTTCTACAATGGGATTGTGACGTCATAATTGGGCTTTCACTACCGTAGACAAAGGTATTATAAAGAAACAAACACATACCCCCGGGCGGTCATTGGCAAAGAGCAGGGAGGGAGTAATTTGGACTCCGTTCCTGAAACTGACTTCATTTATTGAAGAACTGAGGCCGATGTGTTTGTCTGTAGCTTTCCTTTTGTTTTGTTTTCAGACGGCGTCTAAATTTGTAGTTCTGGCTGGACTTGAGCTCACTATGTAGCCCAGGCTTGCATCAAACTCAGCAATCCTTCTACTTCTAACTTCCGAGAGCTGGGATTACCCGCGTGAACCAAAACGCCCGACTCTAGGTGTTTCTCTATGAGGGAATAATCTACAAATATAACTCCAGCTGGCACTGTATTAAGTGGGGCTTTCGGTAGAAAGGATGTATCCAGCTGTGGAATAGCATTCCTAGTCCTTTGATTTATAAAGGAGGAAGCGTGCTTTACTTCATTCAGAGTCTATCCATCAGAATATTCCCACCGTTTCTCCACCTATTACCCATACAAAGAGTACAGGATTTCCATAATAAGGTTGACTTCTCCTTAGGCCTACAGAACATTGGGAATCAATCTGTCCGTACACTTGAAAACAATTCACAGAGTGAGCAGGGAGTACAGTCCCACTCAGATTCTTACAATCAGTTTACAGCTACACGGTGTGATTTCCTGCATTTTCTTGGGGAGATTAAGAACTGGTTATCACTGATTCTACACTTCAATTGCTAATATTTGGTCAGAACAGAGAGGCACGTTGGAATTAGGTGTTATCCAAGAAATTGATGCGGAAAACAGGCGTTTTCCACCTCTGTCTTCAGGTTCTAACGGTCCACACAGACATAGCAGTGCGCAAGACTCGTATTTACAATGCGACTGTGACGTCATAATAGGACTTTCACTACAGCAGACAAAGGTAGTCTAAAGGAGCAAACTCTTGCATACTTGCAGTAAATGGCTGAGAGGAGGGAGGTGCTAATTTCCACTCTATTCCTCAAAGTGCCTTCACAAGGAGCAGGTGTGTGTTCTAGGGGTTTCTCTTTGAGGGAGTAATTTATGAATATCACTCGAGCTGCTATTCGCTTGAAAGGAGCTTTTGGTCCAAAGGAGATATCCACCAACGTGATAGCCATCCTGGTCTTTACATTTATGAAGGATGCAGTATGCTTTCCTTCATTCAGATTCTAACAATGAGAACATTACCACTGTTTCTCCACTGTTTGCCTCTACAAAGAGAGTGGAATTGTGTAATAAGGCAGAGTTCTCCTCAGGCACAGGGAACATGGAGACTCAATCTGTCCCTTCTCGTGTAAATAAGTTACAGAGTGAGCAGGGAGTACAGTCCCCCTCAGATTCTCAAAGTCAGTTTATATCAACAGGGTGTGACTTCCAGGATTTGCTTGGGTAGATTAATTCCCGGATACTACAGCTACTCCCTTTCACTTCCTGGGAGAGTGCTAGAAAAGAGAGGTATCGAGCAATTAGTTGTGATCCAAGAATTTCATGTGGAAAACAGGCATTCTCAAACTCTGTCTTCAGGGTCTAAGGATCCAAACCCACAACACAGTTCGCAAGGAATCGTTTCTACAATGGGATTATGACGTCATAATTGGACTTTCACTACCATAGACAAAGGTATTCTAAAGAAACGAACACTTACCTCCGGGCGGTCATTGGCAAAGTGCAGGGACGGAGTAATTTGGACTCCGTTCCTGAAACTGACTTCACATAATGGAGAACTGAATTCGAGGTGTTTGTCTGTAGCTTTTCTATTGTTTTGTTTTCAGACGGCGTCTAAATTTGTAGTTCTGGCTGGACTTGAATCACTATGACGCACAGGCTTGCATCGAACTCAGCAATCCTTATACCTCTACCTTCCGAGAGCTGGGATTACCCGCTTGAGCCACAACGCCCGTCTCCAGGTGTTTCTCTTTGACGGAGTAATCTACGAATATCATTCCAGCTGCCACTGGCTTGAATGGGACTTTCGGTAGAAAGGATGTATCCACCTGAGAAATAAAATTCCTAGTCCTTTGATTTATCAAGGAGGAAGAGTGCTTTACATCATTCAGAGTCTATCCTTAAGAATATTCCCACCGTTTCTCCACCGTTTGCCCATACAAAGAGTGCAGGATTTCCATAATAAGGCAGACTTCTCCTTAGGCATACAGAACATTGGGAATCAATCTGTCCCTACTCTTGAAGACAATTTACAGAGTAAGCAGGGAGTACAGTCCCACTCAGATTCTGAAAATCAGTTTACAACTACAAGGTGTGAATTCCAGCATTTGCTTGGGGAGATTAAGCACCGGTTATCGCTGATTCTCCACTTCATTTGCTAATATTTGGCCAGAACAGAGAGTCACGTTGGACTTAGATGTTATCCAAGAAATTGATGCGGACCACAGGCCTTTTCCACCTCTGTGTTCAGGTTGTAACGGTCCAGACACACATAGCAGTGCACAAGACTCGTATTTACAATGCGACTGTGACGTCATAATTGGAATTTCACTACAGCAGACAAAGGTAGTCTAAAGGAACAAACCCTTGCGTCCTTGCAGTAATTGGCTGAGAGCAGGGAGGTGCTAATTTCCACTCCATTCCTCAAAGTGCCTTCACAAGAAGTAGGTGAGTTTTCTAGGGGTTTCTGTTTGAGGGAGTAATTTTTGAATATCACTCCAGCTGTCAATCGCTTGAATGGAGCTTTTGGTCAAAAGGAGATATCCACCAACGTAATAGCAATCCTAGTCTTTACATTTATGAAGGACGCAGTATGCTTTCCTTCATTCAGATTCTAACAATAAAAACATTACCTCTGTTTCTCCACGGTTTGCCCTTACAAAGAGTGTGGAATTTCCTTAATACGCAAAGTTCTCCTCAGGCACAGCGAACATTGAGAATCAATTTGTCCCTACTCTTGAAAACAATTCAGAGTGATCATGAAGTACAGTGCAACTCAGATTCTGATAATCAGTTTACAGCTACACGGTGTGACTCAAGCTTTTGCTGGGGGAGATTAAGCCCCTGATATCCCAGCTGTTCCCTTTCACATCCTTGGATATTGCTAGAAAATAGAGGCATGTGGCAATTAGGTGTGATCCAATCCTTTCATGTGGAAAAGAGGCATTTTCCAACTATGTCTTCAGGCTCTAACGATCCAAACAAACATAGGAGTGTGCAAGGATTCGTTTCTACAATGGGATTAAGATGTCTTAATTGAACTTTCACTATCGCAGACACAGGTACACTACAGGAACATACTCTGGCCTCCTGGCAGGAAACAGCAAAGATAAGTGTGGTAGTATTTCCACTCCGTTCCTGAAACTGACTTCTGAAGAAGAAGGTCTGAGTTCCAGGAGTTTTTATTTGAGAGAGTAATCTTTGAATATCAGTGCATCTGCCAGTGACTTGAATGGAGCTGGTGGTCAAAAGGAGATATCCAACCGTAGAATAGCACTCCTAGTGTGGAGATTTATGAAGCATGCATTGTGCTTTTCTTCATTCAGATTCTAACCCTCAGAACATTACCACTATTTCCCCACCGTGTGCCTTCATAAAGAGGGCTGGAATTGAATAATAAAACAGAGTCATCCTCAGGCACAGAGATCATCGAGAATCAATCTGATCCTACATTTGCAGAAAATTCACAGAGTTAACAGAGAGTAAAGGTGCACTCAGATTCTGAAAATCAGTTTCTCCAACACGTTTTAAATTTCAGCATTTGCTTGTGGAGACAAAGCCCTTGATATCCCAGCTACTCCCTTTGTCTTTCTAGGATTTTGCTAGAAATGAGACACATCTAGCAATTAGGTGTGATCCAAGCCTTTCTTGTGGAGAACAGGCATTTTCCACCTATGTCTTCAGGTTCTAAAGTTCCAAATACACATAGCAGTGTGCAAGGACTTTTTTTGCTACGGGATTATGACGCCATAGTTGGACTTTCACTACCGCAAACAAAGGCATTCTAAAGGAACAAACGCTTGCCTCCTGGAGGTAAATGGCAAAGAGAAAGTTGGTAGTAATTTCCACTCCATTCCTGAAACTGCCTTCACAAGAATGAGGTCAGAGGGCTGGAGTTGTAGCTCAGTGGTTCAGGCGCTTGATTCGCAAGCGCAAGGACCTGTGTATGATCCCCAGTTACCACATGTAATGCTTGGCATGGTGCCTCACGCCTGTAATCCCAGCACTCGGGAGGCAGAGACAGGAGCATTGCTGAGTTCGTGGCGGCTTGCCTGGGCACCATAGTGAGCTCAGGGCCAGCCTGAACTATAAAGCGAGACACTGTCTCCAGAAAGCAAAAATAAATAAAATAAAATAAAATAAAATAAAATAAATAAAATAAAATAAAATAAAATAAAATAAAATAAAATAAAATAAAATAAAATAAAATAAAATAAAATAAAATAGAATAAAATAAAATAAAATAAAATAAATTAGAATAAAATAGAATAAAATAAAATAAAAAATATAATAAAATACAGAAAAAAAAAGCAGGTCAGAGTTCCATGAGTTTCTCTTGGAGGGAGTATTATATGAATATCACTACATCTACCATTCGCTTGAATGAATCTTGTGATCCTAAGGAGATATACACCCGTGTAAAGGGCATGCCTACTACAGAGATTACCGAAGGAGGCAGTGTGCCTTTCTCCATTCAGATTCTACCCGATAGAACATTCCATCTGTTTCTCCAACTTTTGGCCGTACAAAGAGTGTGCGATTTTAATAAGACACAGTTCTCCCCTGTTACAGGGAACAAGAAGTATCAATTTGTTCCTATACTTAAAAATAAGGAAAAGAGTGAGCAGGGAGTAGAGTCCCACTCAGATTTTCAAAATCAGTTTAGAGCTACACGGTGAGAATTTCAGCTTTTGCTTGGGGAGATTAAGCCCTGGTTATCCCAGATTCTCCGCTTCATTTGCTAATATTTGGCAGGAAAAGAGAGGCATGTTGTTATTAGGTGTTATCCACGAAATTGATGCAAAAAACTGGAATTTTCCACCACTGTCTTTACGTTCTTACGGACCAAACAAATATAGTAGTGCTCCAAGCCTCGTTTCTACAATGCGATTGTGACATCATAATAGGACTTTCACTACAACAGTCAAAGGTAGTATAAAGTAACAAACTCTTGCGTCCTTGCAGTAAATGGCTGAGAGCAGGGTGGTGCTAATTTCCACTCAATTCTTCAAAGAGCCTTCACAAGAAGCAGGTGTGGAATCTAGGTGTTTTTCTTGGAGGGAGTAATCTATGAATATCCCTCGAGCTTCATTCGCTTCAATGGAGCTTGTGGTCAAAAGAGGATAACCACCCATGGAATAGCAATACTAGTCTTTACATTTAGGAAGGATGCAGTATGCTTTCCTTCATTCAGATTCTAACAATGAGAACATTACCACTGTTTCTCCACTGTTTGCCCCTACAAAGAGAGTGGAATTCCATAATAAGGCAGAGTTCTCCTCAGGCACAGGGAACATGGAGACTCAATCTGTCCCTTCTCGTGAAAATAAGTTACAGAGTGAGCAGGGAGTACAGTTCCCCTCAGATACTCAAAGTCAGTTTATATCAACAGGGTGTGACTTCCAGGATTTGCTTGTTGAGATTAATTCCGGGATACTACAGCTACTCCCTTTCACTTCCTGGGAGAGTGCTAGAAAAGAGAGATATCGAGCAATTAGGTGTGATCCAAGAATTTCATGTGGAAAACAGGCATTTTCCAGCTCTGTCTTCAGGGTCTAAAGATCCAAACACACAACACAGAGTTCAAGGACTCGTTTTTACAATGGGATTATGACGTCATAATTGGACTTTCACTACCGTAGACAAAGGTATTCTAAAGAAACAAACACTTAACTCTGGGCGGTCATTGGTAAAGAGCAGGGAGGGTGTAATTTGGACTCCGTTCCTGAAACTGACTTCACTTAATGCAGAAATGAGTTCGAGGTGTTTGTCTGTAGCTTTTCTACTGTTTTGTTTTCAGACGGCGTCTAAATTTGTAGTTCTGGCTGAAGTTGAGCTCACTATGTAGCCCAGCCTTGCATCAAATTCAGCAAGCCTTCTACCTCTACCTTCTGAGAGCTGGGATTACCCGCGTGAGCCACAATGCCCGTCTCCAGGTGTTTCTCTATGAGGGATTAATGTACGAATATCACTCCAGCTGGCACTGGATTGAAAGGGGCTTTAGGTAGAAAGCATGTATCCAGCTGTGGAATAAGATTCCTAGTCCTTTGATTTATAAAGGAGGAAGCGTGCTTTCCTTCATTCAGAGTCTATCCATCAGAATATTCCCACCATTTCTCCACCGTTTGCCCTTAGAAAGACTGCAGGATTTCCATAATAAGGCAGACTTCTCCTTAGGCATACAGAACATTGGGAATCAATCTGTCCCTACTCTTGAAAAGAAGTGACAGAGTGAGCAGGGTGTACAGTCCCACTCAGACTCTGAAAAGCAATTTATAGCTACACGTTGTGAATTCCAGCATTTGCTTGGGGAGATTAAGCACCGGTTATTGCTGATTTTCCACTTCAATTGCTAATATTTGGTCACAAGAGAGAGGCACGTTGGGATTAGGTGTTATCCAAGAAATTGTTGCGGAAAACAGGCGTTTTCCACCTCTGTCTTCAGGTTGTAACGGTGCACACACACATAGCAGTGCACAAGACTCTTATTTACAATGCGAATGTGACGTCATAATAGGAATTTCCCTACAGCAGACAAAGGTAGTCTAAAGGAACAAACTCTTTCCTCCTTGTAGTAAATGGCTGAGAGCAGGGAGGTGCTACTTTCCACTCCATTCCTCAAAGTGCCTTCAGAAGAAGCAGGTGTGTGTTCTAGGGGTTGCTCTTGGAGGGAGTAATTTATGAATATCACTCCAGCTGTCATTCGCTTGAATGGAGCTTTTGATCCAAAGGAGATATCCACCAACGTAATAGCAATCCTAATCTTTACATTTATGAAGGACGCAGTATGCTTTCCTTCATTCAGATTCTAACAATAAGAGCATTACCACTGTTTCTCCACAATTTACCCGTACATAGAGTGTGGAATTTCCATAATACGCAGAGTTCTCCTCAGGCACAGGGAACATGGAGAATCAATCTCTCCCTGCTCTTGAAAACAATTCAGAGTTAGCAGGTAGTAGAGTGCAACTCAGATTCTGCAAATCACTTTCCAGCTACACGGTGTGACTCAAGCTTTTGCTTGGGGAGATTAAGCCCCTGATATCCCGTCTCTTCCCTTTCACATGCTTGGATATTGCTAGAAAATTGAGGCATGTGGCAATTAGGTATGATCCAAGGCTTTCTTGTGGAAAAGAGGCATTTTCCACCTCTGTCTTCAGGCTCAAAAGATGTAAACAAACAGAGGAGTGTGCATGGACTCATTTCTACAACGGGAATATGATGTCATAATTGAACTTTCACTATCGCAGACACAGGTACTCTAGAGGAACAAACTCTGGTCTAATGGCGCGAAACAGCAAAGAGAAATATGGTAGTAATTTCCACCCCGTTCCTGAAACTGACATCACAAGAAGCAGGTCTGAGTTCCAGGAGTTTTTCGTTGAGGGAGTAATCTATGAATATCAGAGCAACTGCCAGTCACTTGAATAGAGCTTGTGGTCAAAAATTGTTATCAACCCATGGAATAGCACTCCTAGTCTGGAGATTTATGAAGCATGCAGTGTGCTTTTCTTCATTCAGATTCTAACTATCAGAACATTACCCCTATTTCCCCACCGTGTGCCTGTACAAAGAGCGCCAGATTTCAATAATAAATCAGAGTCCTCCTCAGGCACAGGGATCATCGAGAATCAATCTGTTCCTACTTTTGGAAATAATTCACAGAGTTAACGGCGAGTACAGGTCCACTGAGATTCTGAAAATCAGTTTATCCAACACGTTGTAAATTTCAGCTTTTGCTTGGGGAGACAAAGCCCTTGATATCCCAGCTACTCCCTTTCTCATTCAAGGATGTTGCTAGAAATGAGACACATCTGGCAATTAGGTGTGATCCAAGACTTTCTTGTGGAGAACAGGCTTTTTCCAACTACGTCTTCAGGTTCTAAAGTTCCAAATACACATAGCAGTGTGCAAGGACTCTTTTCTGCTACGATGTTATGACGCCATAATTGGACTTTCACTAACGCACACAAAGGTACACTAAAGGAACAAACGCTTGCCTCCTGGAGCTAAATGGCAAAGAGAAAGTTGGTAGTAATTTCTACTCCGTTCCTGAAACTGCCTTCACAAGAAGCAGGTCAGAGTTCCATGTGTTTCTCTTGGAGGGAGTATTCTATGAATATCACTACATCTACCATTCGCTTGAATGGATCTTGTGGTCCAAAGGAGATATCCACCCGTGGAATGGCATGCCTACTACAGAGATTACCGAAGGAGGCAGTGTTCCTTTTTCCATTCAGATTCTACTCGTTAGAACATTACATCTGTTTCTCCAACTTTTGGCCGTATAAAGAGTGTGGATTTTAACAAGAAGACACAGTTCTCCCCTGGTACAGGGAAGAAGAAGAATCAATTTGTTCTTACACTTAAAAATAAGGACCAGAGTGAGCATGGAGTACAGTCCCACTCAGATTTTCCAAATCAGTTTAGAGCTACACGGTGTGAATTTCAGATTTTGCTTGGGGTGATTAAACCCCAGTTATCACTTATTCTCCACTTCAATTGCTAATATTTCGCAGGAAAATACACGCATGTTGGAATTAGGTGCTATCCACGAAATTGATGCAGAAAACTGGCATTTTCCACCATTGTCTTCAGGTTCTAACGGTGCAAACAAACAGCAGTGCTCCAAGACTCTTTTCTACAATGTGATTGTGACATCATAATAGGAGTTTCAATACTAAAGTCAAATGTAGTCTAAAGTAAAAAACTCTTGCGTCCTTGCAGTAAATAGCTGACAGCAGGGTGGTGCTAATTTCCACTCAAATCCGCAAAGAGCCTTCACAGGAAGCAGGTGTGGAATCTAGGTGTTTCTCTTGGAGGGAGTAATCTATGAATATCACTGGAGCTTCATTCGCTTTAATGGAGCTTGTGGTCAAAAGAGGATATAAACCCATGGAATAATGATTCTAGTCTTTACATTTAGGAAGGATGCAGTATGCTTTCCTTCATTCAGATTCTAACAATCAGAACATTAACACTTTTTCTCCACTGTTTGCCTCTACAAAGAGAGTGGAATTCCATAATAAGGCAGAGTTCTCCTCAGGCACAGGGAACATGGAGACTCAATCTGTCCCTTCTGGTGAAAATAAGTTACAGAGTGAGCAGGGAGTACAGTCCGCCTCAGATTCTCAAAGGCAGTTTATATCAACATGATGTGACTTGCAGGATTTGCTTGGGGAGATTAATTCCCTGATAGTACAGCTACTCCCTTTCACTTCCTGGGAGAGTGCTAGAAAAGAGAGGTATAGAGCAATTAGGTGTGATCCAAGAATTTCATGTGGAAAACAGGCATTTTCCAACTCTGTCTTCAGGGTCTAAGGATCCAAATACACAACACAGTGTGCAAGGACTTGGTTCCACAAAAGGAATATGATGTCATAATTGAACTTTCACTATCGCAGACACACGTACTCTACAGGAACAAACTCTGGCCTCCTGGCGGAAACAGCAAAGAGAAATATGGTAGTAATTTCCACTCCGTTCCTAAAACTGCCTTCACAAGAAGCAGGCCAGAGTTGCATGTGTTTCTCTTGGAGGGAGTATTCTATGAATATCACTACATCTACCATTCGCTTGAATGGATCTTGTGGTCCAAAGCAGATATCCACCCATGGAATGGCATGTCTACTACAGAGATTACCGAAGGAGGCAGTGTGCCTTTCTCCATTCAGATTCTACCCGTCAGAACATTACATCTGTTTCTCCAACTTTTGGCCGTACAGAGAGTGTGGGATTTTAACGAGAAGACACAGTTCTCCCCTGATACAGGGAACAAGAAGAATCAATTGATTCTTACACTTAAAAATAAGGAACGGAGTGAGCATGGAGTACAGTCCCACTCAGATTTTCCAAATCAGTTTAGAGCTACACGGTGAGAATTGCAGCTTTTGTTTGGGGAGATTAAACACCAGTTATCCCAGATACTCCGCTACAATTGCTAATATTTGGCAAGAAAAGACAGGCATGTTCGAATTCGGTGTTATCCACGAAATTGATGCAGAAAACTGGCATTTTCCACCACTGTCTTCGGGTTCTAACGGTCCAAACAATCATAGCAGTGCTGCAAGACTCGTTTCTACAATGTGATTGTGACATCATAATAGGACTTTCAATACTAAATTCAAAGTTAGTCTAAAGTAACAAACTCTTGCGTCCTTGCAGTAAATAGCTGAAAGCAGGGTGGTGCTAATTTCCACTCAAATCCGCAAAGAGCCTTGACAGGAAGCAGGTGTGGAATCTAGGTGTTTCTCTTGGAGGGAGTAATCTATGAACATCACTGGAGCTTCATTCGCTTTAATGGAGCTTTTGGTCAAAAGAGGATATCCACCCATGGAATAGCAATCCTAGTCTTAAATTTATGAAAGATGCAGTATGCTTTCCTTCATTCAGATTCTAACAATGAGAACATTAACACCTTTTCTCCACGGTTTGCCTCTACAAAGAGAGTGGAATTCCATAATAAGGCAGAGTTCTCCTCAGGCACAGGGAACATGGAGACTCAATCTGTCCCTTCTTGTGAAAATAGGTTACGGAGTGAGCAGGGAGTACAGTCCCCCTCAGATTCTCAAAGGCAGATTATATCAACAGGGTGTGACTTCCAGGATTTGCTTGGGGAGATTAATTCCCGGATAATACAGCTACTCCCTTTCACTTCCTGGGAGAGTGCTAAAAAAGAGAGGTATCGAGCAATGAGGTGTGATCCAAGAATTTCATGTGGAAAACAGGCATTATCCAACTCTGTCTTCAGTGTCTATGGATCCAAACACACAACACAGTGTGCAAGGACTCGTTTCTACAATGGGATTATGACGTCATAATTGCACTTTCCGTACCGTAGACAAAGGTATTCTAAAGTAACAAACCCTAAGCTCCGGGCGGTCATTGGCAAAGAGCAGGGAGGGAGTAATTTGGACTCCGTTCCTGAAACTGACTTCACCTAATGCAGAACTGAGTTCAAGGTGTTTGTCTGTAGTTTTTCTAATGTTTTGTTTTCTGACAGATTCTAAATTTGTAGTTCTGGCTGGAGTTGAGCTCACTATGTAGCCCAGGCTTGCATCAAACTCAGCAATCATTCTAGCTCTACCTTCCGAGAGCTGGGATGACCCGCGTGAGCCACAACGCCCGTCTCCAGGTGTTTCTCTATGAGGGATTAATCTACGAATATCAGTCCAGCTAGCACTGGATTGAATGGGGCTTTCGGTAGAAAGGATGTATCCAGCTGTGGAATAGCATTCCTGTTCCTTTGATTTATAAAGTAGGAAGCGTGCTTTACTTCATTCAGAGTCTATACATCAGAATATTCCCACCGTTTCTCCACCGTTTGCCCGTACAAAGAGTGCAGGATTTCCATAATAAGGCAGACCTCTCCTTAGGCCTACAGAACATTGGTAATCAATCTGTCCCTACACTTGAGAACAATTCACAGAGTGAGCAGGGAGTACAGTCCCACTCAGATTCTGAAAATCAGTTTACAGCTATACGGTGTGAATTCCAGCATTGGCTTGGGGAGATTAAGCACCGGTTATTGCTGATTATCCACTTCAATTGCTAATATTTGGCCAGAACAGAGAGGCACGTTGGAATTAGGTGGTATCCAAGAAATTGTTGCGGAAAACAGGCGTTTTCCACCTCGGTCTTCAGGTTCTAACGGTCCACACACACACATAGCAGTGCGCAAGACACATGTTTACAATGCGACTGTGACGTCATAATAGGACTTTCACTACAGCAGACAAAGGCAGTCTAAAGGAAGTAACACATGCATCCTTGCAGTAAATGGCTGAGAGCAGGGAGGTGCTAATTTCCACTCCATTCCTCAAAGTGCCTTCACAAGAAGCAGGTGTGTGTTCTAGGGGTTTCTCTTTGAGGGAGTAATGTATGAATATCACTGCAGCTGTCATTCGCTTGAATGGAGCTTTTGGTCAAAAGGAGATATCCACCAACGTATTAGCAATCCTAGTCTTTACATTAAGAAGGACGCAGTATGCTTTCCTTCAATCAGATTCTAACAATAAGAGCATTACCACTGTTTCTCCACGATTTGCCCGTACATAGAGTGTGGAATTTCCATAATGCGCAGAGTTCTCCTCAGGCACAGGGAACATGGATTATCAATCTGTCCCTACTCTTGAAAACAATTCAGAGTGAGCATGTAGTAGAGTGCAACTCAGATTCTGCAAATAACTTTCCAGCTACACGGTGTGACTCAAGGTTTTGCTAGGGGAGATTAAGCCCCTGATATCCCATTTGTTCCCTTTCACATACTTGGATATTGCTAGAAAATATAGGCATGTGGCATTTAGGTATGATCCAAGACTTTCTTGTGGAAAAGAGGCATTTTCCACCTCTGTCTTCAGGCTCTAACGATCCAAACACACATAGGAGTGTGCAAGGACTCATTTCTACAACGGGATTATGGTGTCATAACTGAACTTTCACTATCGCCGACACAGGTACTCTACAGGAATAAACTCTGGACTCCTGGCTTGAAACAGAAAAGAGAAATGTGGTAGTAACTCCACTCCGTTCCTGAAACTGGCTTCACAAGAAGCAGGTCTGAGTTCCAGGAGTTTTTGTTTGATGGAGTAATCTATGAATATCAGTGCATCTGCCACTCATTTGAATGGAGCTGCTGGTCAAAAGGAGATATCCAACCGTGGAATAGCACTCCTAGTCTGGAGATTTATGAAGCATGCAGTGTGCTTTTCTTCATTCAGATTCTAACCCTCAGAACATTACCACTATTTCCCCACCTTGTGCCTGTATAAAGAGGGCCGGATTTCAATAATAAAACAGAGTCTTCCTCATTCACAGGGACCATCGAGAATCAATCTGATCCTACATTTGGAAATAAATCACAGAGTTAACACGGAGTACAGGTCCACTCAGATTCTGAAAATCAGTTTATCCAACACGTTGTAAATTTCAGCTTTTGCTTGGGGAGACAAAGGCTTTGATATCCCAGCTACTCCCTTTCTCATTCTAGGATGTTGCTAGATATGAGACACATCTGGCAATTAGGTGTGATCCAAGCCTTTCCTGTGGAGAACAGGCATTTTCCACCTACGTCTTCAGGTTCTAAAGTTCCAAATACACTGTGTAGTGCGCAAGGCCTCTTCTCTTCTACGGGATTCTGACGCCATAATTGGACTTTCACTACCGCACACAAAGGTACTTTAAAGGAACAAACTTTTGCCTCCTGGAGGTAAGTGGCAAAGAGAAAGTTGGTAGTAATTTCCACTCCATTCCAGAAACGGCCTTCACAAGAAGCAGGTCAGAGGGCCGGAGGGTTAGCTAAGTGGTTCTGGTGCCTGCCTCGGAAGCGCAAGGACCTGAGTTCGATCCCCAGTTACCACATATAATGTTGGACGTGGTCGCTCACCCCTGTAATCCCAACACTCGGGAGGCAGAGATAGGAGCATTGCTGAGTTCATGGTGGCTTGCCTGGGCACCATAGTGAGCTCAGGGCCAGCCTGAACTACAAAGCGAGACACTGTCACCAAAGAGCAAAATAAATAAATAAATAAATAAATAAATAAATAAATAAATAAAACAAAATAAAACTAAAAATAAAAGAAGGAGGTCAGAGTTCCATGTGTTTCTCTTGGAGGGCGTATTCTATGAATATCACTACATCTAACATTCGCTTGAATGGATCTTGTGGTCCAAAAGAGATATCCACCCGTGGAATGGTATGCCTACTACAGATATTATCGACGGAGGCAATGTGCCTTTCTCCATTCAGATTCTACCAGTTAGAACATTACATCTGTTTCTCCAACATTTGGCCGTACAAAGTGTGTGGGATTTAAATAAGAAGACACAGTTCTCCTCTGGTACAGGGAACAAGAAGTAACAATTTGTTCTTACACTTAAAAATAAGGAACAGAGTGAGCAGGGAATACAGTCTCACTCAGATTTTCAAAATCAGTTTAGGGCTGCACGGTGTGAATTCCAGCTTTTGCTTGGAGAGATTAAGCCCTGGTTATCCCAGATTCTCTGCTTCAATTGCTAATATTTGGCAGGAAAAGAGAGGCATGTTGGAATTAGGTGTTATCCCCAAAATTGATGCAGAAATCTTGCATTTTCCAACACTGTGTTCAGGTTCTAACGGTCCAAACAAACATAGCAGTGCTCTAAGACGCGTTTCTAAAATGCGATTGTGGAGGCTGATCTGTTTGAGTTCTTTATATATTGTCGATAATAGCCCGTTGTCTCATACACAGCTAGTAAAGATTTTTTCCCATGTTGTTGGTAGTCTTCTGGCAGTGCCAGCGACTTCTTTGGCTGTGCAGAAGCTTTTCAGTAGGATGAGATACCATCTGTTGATTCTTTCTGCTAGTTCTTGTGCTAGGGAGGTTTTATTCATAAAGTCTCTGCCTAAGCCAATGTCTCCAAGAGTTTTACCAAGCCTGTTTACCAGCAGGCTTATTGTTTCTGTTTTAATGTTTAAGGCTCGTATCC
>PVIC010033133.1:0-20450 GCA_004025085.1 Thryonomys swinderianus
TTAGGTGCTCGTCCTGGTTCTCCCCAGGGTCACGGAGCACACAGTGGGGCCCTGGGTCTCCGGGAGCGGCGCCTGGGTGGGGGAGGCTGGTGGTCCGGTTCCCACAGGTGTCACAAGGCTGCAGAAGCCACAGGTGACGGCAGCCGCGTCCCAGGCCCTCGGGCTATCGGGCTGTGCTCACGGATCGCCGTGCCAGGAATCCCTCGGGGACACTCCCCCACACACCCGGAACCAATCACAACCAGGTTTCAGCTAGGCTGTCCTATCCAACCAATCAGAGCTCAACATATTAGGTCAGCCAGTCAGATGTAACCAATTGTAGCCACACCCTCTCTCTGCTCTCTATATAAGTAAAGTTCAGTAAAACCGGAAGTATTCTGCAAACCCTCCCCGGAGTCTGCGTGGTGTCTCTGCACCTCACTCTCCCAGTCCTGGCCTCTGAACCCTGCTCCACAGTGATTGTCACGGACGACAATATAGAAAAATCTAAATATTTAGATGATATTAGATAATACATAAATAAATATTAGATAGATAAATATTAGATAATAGAAAATCCAGAATAACTGGAACTGAAATAACTCACTTCTAAAAAGCAGGTGAGTCAAAGAACATTTTATAACTGAAGATGGGAAATATTTTGAAGTAGATGAGAATTAAAACATGATTATCAGTATTTCTCGGAAGTATCTAAAGCATTGCAGATTTGTAGCTTTAAAGCCTTATGTTACTACAAGAATTAAAAACTGTCCATTGGTGATACCATTTTTCTTTAGGCAGCCAGCAAAAGAACAGCAGATAAGATAAAAATCAAAGCAGGGAGGTGCTACACAGCTACAATCTCAGCAATCTGCAAGGTCAATAAATTTGGAATATCCATGATACAGTGTATGTAGGAAATACAGTGTTGTTTTGTATACTTAAGATTTGTCAGTAGATGTCTCTTACCACACATACATACATCAATAGTAGTAGTAGTAATAATAATAATAATGATAAAGGTGGTGAGGAACTTTGAAAAGAGATGGTGCTTCTATGATCTTCATGGTGTCAGTGGCTTCCCAGG
Source organism: Thryonomys swinderianus (assembly GCA_004025085.1). Lineage (NCBI taxonomy): Eukaryota > Metazoa > Chordata > Mammalia > Rodentia > Thryonomyidae > Thryonomys > Thryonomys swinderianus. The sequence goes on from PVIC010033133.1 coordinate 1,067, forward strand.
CGCACACATGCCCAGCATAACTTGGGAAGTGGCTTTACAAAAACAAGGGTATGGCATTTCCAAATGAGTTGACAACACTTCTTCTCACGAACTTTTGCTTAACACATTTTAGGAAGATTCCAGTCCAGGTATAGATAATCTCATGAAGTAGACTTGCAAGCTTAGGCTAGGCAACAAATAGCTAATTCTGAATGTAGAGCTTTATCCCAAGCCTGGTGTAACAGAATAAATTGTATATCTACCATCATTCTTTCTGCACTATAAAGTTATGAGGTTTTATTCATCTGCTGCTTAATTTCTGAGTCCTAAAACCGTGTTTTCCCTATGGCAGATTTTCAGGGTTTTTTTTTTTTTTTTGGAATGTACAATTTATCTGTTGCTGCCTCGATAGTAGCTCCCTACAATGCATGTCATTTTATTCTTCTGTCTCATGGTCTGCAAAGTTGAATGTGCTCAGGTGGGTGGTTCCTGCTCAGGTTTTTCCTGTTCTTGCAGTCAGTTGATGCCCATATGGAACCATCTTGAAAGCATCCTCATTCCTACCACTGGGAATTGATACTGGCTGTGGACAGAACTGTGGCTCTGTCAGCTGGAGGCCTGCTCCTGTGGCCTGCTCCTGTGGCCTGGACCTTCCCCATCACAGCAGTTAGGTTTGAAGACCAAACTTGTTCAGACAATAGGAAAGAGTACACATATGGTTTTGACCTAGCCTCGGAAGAGTTGGGCTCATAACCCTCATCGGGACACTTGTGACTGGACTTGTCAGTGCTATCTGTGGGATAGAATATACTGGGGTAGTTCTGTCTGCAAAACTATAGCTGCCACAAAGGGTGACCAGCAAAAAATGATACTTGTTCATAATCCTATGCATAATGTCCCGGGAATCTTGCAAAAAAGAAAAAAACAATTTCAGGGAACTTTGAAGAAAGATAAAGGTTCTTAGTGGATATCAATGTGTGGTATTCATGAGGAACGCTGTCAATGGCACTGCATATATCAGAGTCTGCTCCTGCAGATACTGACTCTTGGGGTGTGGAGAGATCACTCACAGAGCAGGGCGAGGGATACGGCAGGTGCAGGTCGGATCCCTCCTTTACTTCACCAGAGCCTCTGTACTCTGGATCTTCTCATCTATTCCACTGGTTCTCGGGTCTCTTACTTTGCCAGTTTTTATCACAGTGGCTTCATTGTACAATTTTAAGTTGGAGATCGTAATACCCCCTCCCATGACCTAGTTGTTTAGAATTGCTTTTGCTATTCTAGGTCTTTTGTAATTTCAGATGAATTTTTGGATTATTTTCTCTAGCTCTATTAAGTATGGTGTTGGGATTTCAATCGGAACTGCATCAAATCTGTATAGTAGCTGTGGGAGTATAGCCATTTTGACGATGTTGGTTCTCCCTGCCCATTATTTCTGGTAGACACAACACAAACAATATATTCTCTCTTTTTATTTTTACTTTTTGACAGGTGCCCTCAGAGGACAGATTGCCTGCATTGGGAAAGCCCAGTGTCAGGCAAATAAAGTCCTATGGCTTTTAACCAAGCTTCTGCACAGCAAAGAAACAATTCTCTGGAGAGATATCTTTCAGTTTTTCCCAGTCACATAGAATGGTTTTGTTTGTATGTTGTTTTTTTCTTTCACATATAAACACTGCATGTCTACTGTGTACACAATGAGCAATAGACAGATCCCTGTTGAAATGTTACAAACTCTGCTGTTCTTACTGGCATCCGCTGCTTTTCTTAGATAAGCTCTCTTTGAAGCATTGTAGGACTTTTAACTCCCACAGTTTATTTGAACATTTTTGCCAGTGTTTTCATGGTTTTGATAGAAGAGCAGATGTTCAGTGAATTTTCCCGCTCTTTCTGCTGTAGTTTTCAGCTCCCGTTTCTAGGGGGTCTGCCTTCCTTTTTTTGGAATGTTCTCGCTCAACTCTAGACCATTGGGCAGCAGGAAACACTGACCTCTTTCTCTTCTGTCTCTCTAAAGGGACTCTGATTTCTGTGTGACCTCCACTCCTTGGCACTCTGATAAAAAACCCCACAAGGAAACTGGAGCAAAAGAGTAGTTAACCTCATGTGCTTCCTGTCTCACAGAGGTCACAGATTCTAAATTACTGACTCATTGTTTGGCTTCTCAGTCTTTCAGGCATTGTTTTATGTATCAAACTTAGATGTATCGTTGTTTTTGGCACAAAAGTTGGTGCAGTATGAGCTAATCTGTTACACTGTCATATTAAGTAAAGCTCTTCTTGTATTTTCATTTTCCTACAGGGAACCAATCAAATAGATGTGGTACCTCTACCCAAAGAAATATTTGGTAACCTTAAAGGGACTAAGTTTATTTATATAGTCTGGTTTCTAGGATTAATTAATTACAAAAATCAAATGAAAGGGCAGCCCCGCCATCAACTCTGCCCCTAACTGGAAAGTGTTGCCCTTTAGCCTCTGCTCTTCTCAAATTCTGGAACCAGTTCATTACACCTACTGCATATAGCAGCAGATGGACAAACATTCTTCCTTGATACACCCCAACACTCAGTGACCAACAGTCATTTAGAATAAGGTACAAGATAGTATCTGAAGCCAATTCCATGACTCTTTTACACTGGAATCCTCTTTTTCTGTTTCAGTAATAAATGTACACGTGTAATTTTGTATGAATGCTTTCCAGGATAGCTGTGCACAAACTGTATTCAGTTGTGGTGAACAATTCTGGTGCCCTACTGGCCCAACCCAAGAATATGACTTCCTTTCTTAGCTTGAGAACTTTCTTTCACACTTTTTAGGGGGCTAGAAAGATGGACCCAGGTCCTCACTTACACTAAGTCCATCTTCCAGCAATGAACTACTTTCCAAAAAGTTTTCATCCTAACACTGGATTGATCTCCTGTTCAGAGCACAGCTGGCTGTGCTGTGGGGTCGGTGTTGTTTGTGGGCTGAAGCTTAAAGACGATGCAGCTTGACTGGTAATAAGCCAGATTCTTCACTGGGATATTATGGAGCCTATTGTGCACAAATCCCCAAATTGTTCCTTACTGTAAATAAACTTCACTGTCTATAATACTAACCTGCTCATTAATACTTTATAAGTAACTCTCCCACTAAAAATCTATTTTCACTATTTGCAAATGTGAATACTGGGGTCAATATATCAGCTATATCAAGGTCTTGACTCAGGGTTTGCTTTTGTGAGACCTCAAAGCAATGCAAGTGATACTAGATGAGTAGCTATGAGTAATTTTTAAATAAGTGTATCTAATTAGTATGACTTTCGGTCCACTCCCTGACTGTTAAGCCAGGACTTGAGATTTCTTTTTCCCAATGTAGTTTGTTTAAATCCACAAGGTCACTTTGTGGTTTTTACATTTTGCTGCAACAAAATATGAACTTCGGTGGGAACGTGAACTAAGAAAAAAGAAATTACTGTTAGGACCTTTAAAAATGCTTTCTCCTGCAGACAGTAGTCACTTGAGAGTGGGAAGATTAATTTTCCTCAACTAATTTGTGATTCAAAATGTAATCAAATATTTGCTTGGAGAGATGCTTTCTTTTCCAAATGTTACCATTAAGGGCAGATTTTATTCTTAATTAAATTTTCCTATGGTTGAAGAATAACAGATCTAGATTAACTCAAGACAGAAGAGGGAGAGGAAGCATGTGAACTGTCCATGGCAGCCCTGGATCTGGGGCAGAAAACAGCTGTCTGAGCTGGAAAGAACCCTTAAAAATTACCTGGTCAGGGCCGGAGATTTAGCTCAGTGGTTCCGGCGCCTGCCTCGCAAGTGCAAGGTCCTGAGTTCGATCCCAGTGACCACATACAGTGCTGGGCGTGCAGACTCACGCCCACCAGCAATCAACACCGCATAGCACAGTGCCGGGCGTGGTGGCTCACGCCTGTCATCCCAGCACTCAGGAGGCAGAGGCAGGAGGATTGCTGAGTTCCAGGCTTGCCTGGGCTCCATAGCGAGCTCAGAGCCAGCCTGAACTACAAAGCGAGACCCTGTCTCAAGAAAAAAAAAAAAAAAAAAAAAAAAAACTTACCTGGTCATTTCCACTTACGCACTCCTCTTTTAGGGGATAGGTTTCATTCTCCCTACGCAGTGGTCGCCAACTGTTTGTGCACCAGGAACCAACATCTAAAGGACGGTTTTTCCATGGAGCCCACAGGCCCTGGGTGTGGGATGGCTCAAGGGCATCACATTTATTGTGCACTTTCTTTCTATGTTGATTACACTGCAACCATAGTGCAGGGGCACTAGGAGCACGTTCCCCCTTCTGGAGCCAGACAGCCCTACCCGGGGTGATGGGAGGAACCAGGGCGAGTTGATCATGCCCAGTCGCCTTCGTAGTCTCGTCTTGGCTGCTGCCACCGAGGAAAATGCTGCTTCAGGAGCTGGGATGTTGAAAGACGTGGGCTCCCCAGTGCTGCTGGGCAGGTTGAGGCCACGCCCCCTTGACTTTATTGCAAATACACTTTTGAGGTCGCCATCCTTTGCAGGCTCAAGTAGTTGATCCTCTTCTAGTAGAAAGTTCATTTACCTGTCTCATTCACAAACAGCTCACACACTCATTCATTCCCATTCTGGGGTCTTGTGCGACGTGGAAGTGATGTACAGACTCTTGAAAGATGAGAATGATAGATGTACCAGCTGGGTCCACCTTTTTCAAAGTCTCTGTGAATGCCCAAAACACGTCAGAAATCCCAGGGTGAACCGCTGCCCCCACAATTCCAGTTCAGCTCTTATCCACCTCCAGCCCTGAAGTGATGAGTCTGTTGAGCACATGGAATTATCTCACACAAGTAAACAAGCTTGTGACTCATTCTGTGTCGCCAAAATGTGCGCCAGTGCCAGGTGCTCTTCTGAAGGAAACCACTTATGGGGCTCCCAAAAGATATGTCACACACGAAAGAAACATGTCATCTTGTTCTCGATTTTAGTAAACCCAGCAGCCTGGATTTCATAGCACGGTGACTTATTAATCCTCTTTCAAAACTGTGCCTCAGGAGCCTCTGGCATCTCGTTCATACCCTTAGTTGTGCTGCTGCTGAAAAGATGAACACGTGAAGCAGAAGCGCACAACCAATGTCTTTAGCAGCGAACAGGCTCAACGCTTCACAAACAGCAGCAGGGTCTTCTTCGCTTTGCTCACAGAGCTGGCCACTCAGAGTGATGCTTTTGGGGACACACATTTGAAGAAAAATCACCAAAAAGCAGCGTGTCCAGGAAAATAGGTGGGAGATCGCCCCCTCTTCTCTTTAGTTATCCTTCTGACGGGGATCCTCACGTGGCTTCCACTGCCGGAGCCGCACCGACCTGTCCAGCTGGGCATCGCACTCAGGCTGGCCCTGAAGTAACCCACCACGGTGGGTGTTGTCTCACGTCAAATTCAACGTGCAAAACTAACTTTTCGTAGCCGTTTCTTATCACACAGGTGGTCCTTCATTTGCATTTTAAGATAAGTGACTAGAATTTTTCCTAATTCCTCCTATTTCTCATCTCCATTGTTAACCTTCCCCTGATACTATTTTTCAACCTCTTTCCTGGCATATTGCACTTTGACAGACCCAAATATCTGTGAGACAAAGAATCTCGTAACCTGCAACCAACATTCCCTAAGCCACCAAATTTTTCAACCCATTTTTATAAGAATAAATATTTTGTCTCTTAACCCAAAGTAAAGTACCTGTTACTTCCCCATTCGACATGTGTACACAAGTCCCTTTACCCTAATTATAAAACTCCAAAGACAGGAGGATTGCTGAGTTCCAGGCTTGCCTGGGCACCATAGTGAGCTCAGGGCCAGCCTGAACTACAAAGCGAGACCCTGTCTCAAAAGCAAAAAAAAAAAAAAAAAAAAAAAACTCCAATGGCCTCTCTCTCTCTGTCATGCCACCCCCACAGCCCCTATTACACATGTTCAACCATCATCTAGAAACAGCCAGTGGAACATTATCGGAATAAGCATAAATTTTAAACTGTGCACCACTTTGACTTTCATGACTAAATCTTGTGCTGTCCCGCTCCGTGGTGCCTAAGACAGGAGTCATCCGTGTGTCTGTTGTGTCCACGCTGTGTGCTGCTGCCCACTGGTCACTGAGTATCACAGTGATTGTGTCCAAGAGCCTTTTAATAATGTTCCCAAAGCACAAGAGCAGTGAGGATGGCAATTTTATTGCAGCATGTTTTTACAAATGTTTATTTAATTATTAGCTGCGAATCTCTCACTCTAACTTTATCATATATATTTATGCCTCGCTTTGGCTTACATACTGTGTCTATGAGACCACTGGACATGCAGCCTGTGGTGCTCTGCGGGGCTTCCTGGAGCCAGCGAGACGCCTGCAGTGTATCCCCCAAGGGCCACGGCTGGCGCCTACTGGATTTATTTAGGAGTAGTCATGTTTTGGGTGTCCAGATGCTCCCAAATAATCTTCCCAACGTTTATCCCACAACTGCTTTTCGAGTAGATTCTGCGGATCCGTGTGTTACCTTCAGCGCGTGTCTTCTATGAACACTCTGTTCATCAGTAATTTGCTCATATTTTACTCTCTGCTCAGACTGTCCTGCTCCCTCCTCCTTCTATGCTCCAAAGTATATTTTGGGACCAGTTTATCCCTGATATCCTAATCTCCCAGAACCCCAGATGGGTCCCAATTCTCATCTCTTAAAATGTTTTTTAAAAATACAATTAAGACATTAGGAATGTTTATAGCAGTTATAGGAATGTTTAACTACTTCAGCTAAACCCCCAAAGCAGGAGGGCATGATCTTATGTTTGACATATTATAAGTTTTCCCGTCTTTTTGTTATACATGTGTCTCTTTCAATGGCACTCTAAATAGATTGATTATTCCTGTCCTGGGAATATAAAACTTTGCCATTAGGTTTTCTGTTTCCTAGCTTTATTCTCTTGGTCTAATTAACTGAATCAACTTTTTATACTTCTCTATTTCTTATTGTGAATCACTGAAATTTTGTTGACACCATAGATCATTTTTGTTTTTGAGACAGGGTCTCCCTTTGTAGTCCAGGCTGGCCCCGAGCTCACTATGTAGCCCAGGCAAGCCTGGAACCCAGCAATCCTCCTGTCTCTGCCTCCCGACTGCTGGGATTACAGGCGTGAGTCACCACGCCCAGCACTATATCTGGTTACCAGGGTCGAACTCAGGGCCTTGCACTTGCGAGGCAGGCTCTGGAACCACTGAGCTAAATCTACGGCCCCATAGATCAATTTTTGATATACCACATAGCGGTTCTGGTCTTGAAGATCCATGGTCCATTTCAATATACCCTTTGTACATTCCTCTGATTCTATTTCTCTGAATAAAAAAACAAGTTTAATTATACTGGAAGGGGATTTTTATTAGATTTTTGGATAGTTTACAGAATTGGTGTTAAGTTTCCAGTAAAATGAGAGAATAGGCAGAAATCAAAAGAAAACGCGTAGCCACAACTATAGTCAAAGTTCACCACTTGAAGTCCACTGCTGTTGGACGTTGGTCTGCTTTTTTTTTTTTTTTTTTTTGAGACAGGGTCTCGCTTTGTAGTTCAGGGTGGCCCTGAGCTCACTATGGTGCCCAGGCAAGCCGCTGTGAACTCAGCAATCCTCCTGTCTCTGCCTCCCGAGTGCTGGGATTACAGGCATGAGCCACCACGTCCAGCATTGTGGTATGTGGTGTTGATTGTTGGTGGGCGTGTCTCCACACCCAGCATTGTATATGGTTACCGGGGATCGAACTCAGGACCTTGCACTTGCGAGGCAGGTGCCGAACCACTGAGCTAACCCTCCGGCTCTGGTCTGCTTTTTTATGTAACGGTTCTATAAATACTATCTTCTTGAATTCTCCAGTGCCTTGTTTCTTTTTATTACTTACTTCAGATTCAAAATACTGGGGAAAATGTTATTTTCTGACATATGTTTAAGCCCTGTATACTAGTTGCAATGAATTGCAGAGAAATTATATCTTCAAATTTGGCCAATTGCAATATTACACATTAAGATTACATACTGAACTTTCATGTAACCTGAAGAACTTATAAATGTTCTTAGGTTAAAATATGATTATATAAATAATCCACTCTTTTGACTACTCAAAGTCTAAACACATCTTTCTTTTCTTAAAAGTATACTACATAAATGGAAATTTTCTTTATAAAATAAAAAGCCACACACTCATGCTGTCCCATAAAATCTCATCAACAACTGCTTTTGGCAGCAAATTTATATACTTTAAAGTTAATCTCAGTTCTTCTCACACAACAAAATGCAGAAATTGCAGTTAGCTGATTTCTAATTCTGGCAATTAAGTAGTTCCTGGCATTAAAGTCTTTCTGCTAAGAAGAATCTCCAAAACTTGATTTAAAAACAAATACATCAGCAGGTATCTTGATATATAAAGATATTCCAGACTTACTTTAGTAGTTAAGTACCTATGGAAAATGAAAACATTGAAATTAGTTAAGTATTGTCCTCCAGATTATCCTCTAGGGTACTGGTTGACCTTTTTTTTTTGCCTTTTGAGACAGGGTCTCGCGTTGTAGTTCAGGCTGGCCCTGAGCTCACTATGGAGCCCAGGCAAGCCGCTGCGAACTCAGTAATCCTCCTGTCTCTGCCTCCCGAGTGCTGGGATGACAGGCGTGAGCCACCACGCCCGGCATTGTGGTATGCGGTGTTGATTGTTGGTGGGCGTGTCTCCATGCCCAGCATTATATGTGGTTAGCAGGGATCAAACTCAGGTCCTTGCACTTGCGAGGCAGGTGCTGGAACCACTGAGCTAACCCTCCGGCCCTACTGGTTGACTTTTAATGCTGGACACCAGGGCTGTCTCTGGGCCAGGTAGAATTAAGTGATTAAATTTAAGAATTAACAGTTTATCTAGAAATTGAAAGTATGAGATATGGTCTTTAAAGTAGTTGTGAGTAACATATTAAAATGTGAGATACAGTGCATAATTTAAAGGGCTGGCAATGTAGTTCAGTGAAAAAGCACTGTCTGGTGTGTGTGGAGTCCCCAGCCAAATACACACACACACACACACACACAAACACACACACACCACATGCACAAAAGAGTTTGAAAAGAGAATTGGGTGAAAAGTAAGAATTTTGAAAAAAATCACTCTTACTAATATTGAAATCTGAGACATGCAAGTAGTTTTTGTGAGGGAGAGTAATATTTTAACAAGTAGTAAATATGTCAGTAGGAGTATCGAAAACAGTGCTACAGAAAGTGAAAGAAAAAATACAGAAATGTAATGTTGAGTGAAATAAACCAGATACACAAAACAAAATACCCTATCATAGCTCTCATATGAATAAGCGAAGTGTACACAGAGAGAACAGTAAAAAATGGAAAGGAGAGAAGGAGTATCTCTCGCAGATGGGAAGGGGTCCTGGAGGCCAAGGGTCAGAGGAGAGGGGGAGGGAAGGAAAAACAATACATTAAATTTATGCCATATACAGGAACCTAATAACCTCAATGAAGGTACGTATTATATGACATAAACATGAGATAAGATTATTAATATCAACAGGAACAAAAAATGAGAAAAGGGAATTTAGAGAAGGAAGGAGGGAGGTGGGTGAAAGAGAGGTTAAAAAGAAGAATCTAGGGCCAGAGATTAGCTCAGTGGTTCCAGCGCCTCCCTCTCAAGCACAAGGTCCCAGGTTCGATCCCCGGTAACCACATAGACTGCTGGGCATGGTGACTCACGCCCACCAGCAATCAATAACACATACCACAGTGCCGGGCGTGGTGGCTCACGCCTGTCATCCCAGCACTCGAGAGGCAGAGGCAGGAGGATTGCTGAGTTCGAGGCTTGCCTGGGCTCCATAGTGAGCTCAGAGCCAGCCTGAACTACAAAGCGAGACCTGTCTCAAAAAAAAAAAATAAAAGAATCAAGCTAGATTATGTACATGTACCCACTGCCCAAGATTATTGTATACTGCATAGATAGCAGACACGTACTAATACAAAATAAAATTAAAACCTGCAGAAATGCCAGAAATGAAGACCAGAGTCTCATGAAGGATGACGAAAATTGTAGCTATTTCCTTTGAATTGTGGAAATAGATGTGAATTCATAAAATAAGAAAAATGAATTAACAATGGCCCCTAAATTTCTAAGATAGATGGAATGTGTCATGCCATATACTTGAGAATCTCTGTGGAGCGCATGCAGGAAAAAACAGCAGCAAAACTCTATATTACATCATAGTAAAAGGTTAAGAAGACAAAAATAAATCAATAAAAGAACCCAGAAGAAACCCAACACATAATCTTTAAAGGAACAGCAATGATACTATAAAAGGCAACATAATTGAATGCATATTCTAATCAACTAGGATTATTACATTTACAGAATAAAGTAGATGATATATATTATCTAGAGCTAGAAATATCTGGTAAAATTTAATAACTGTTTATAATAAGTGATCCTAGTTAAATAGAAATAGTAACTTTCTAATATCATTAAAAGTAAATAGTACCTAAAGAAAAAATACAAAAGCTATCAAATATATGAAAAATGCTCAACACATTTGCCATCAGAGAAATGCAGATCCAAACTATAATGAAATAATTATTATGGCCCAGTTAGAATTAGTTTTAATAAATCAATAACACTGGCATAGATATAAAGAAAAGGGGATATTATTCAGTTGATGGGTATGTGAATAAGTACAGCTACTATGGAGATTAAAACATGTTTAAAAGTAGAATTATCTTTTTTTACAAAAAAAAGGAAACAAATTTTATGTGTATATGTAGAAGGCAGGAATTGAAAGGGCAGGAGAAAGGGGAGAATGAGACTCAAGATGTGTCATGCACAGGTACAACTTCTAATATTAAACATAATCATATTGTATGTATAAGTGTATCAATAAAATCAATTAAACATAAAAAATAGAAGTAGAACCGTCATCTGATCTAGCTGTCCCGGTGCTGGATTATTGACCCAAAGGAAATAGATCAGCTTACAAAACAGACAGCTGCATGCTCACGTTCACCATGACACTTATCTCTAAAGCTGGCATCAGTCTAGGGGCCTTTCGACAGAGAAACTGAGAAAGGAAATGTGGTCTAAACACAAAACAGACTATTGTACAACTATGGAGAAGAATCAGATGCTATTGTGTTCAACAAAAGAGAGTGAACAGTGGTGAGCAAAGTAAACCAGGCATAGAGAGACAAATAGCAAGCAATCCACCTCCCCTCTTATATGTGGAAACTAAAAGGAATGCCCGCCGAAAAGGAAGAGAGTGACTATGAGGACTGAGAAGTGTGTCCGAGGTTTGGGTAGCTGACGAGGGTAGAAGAAATGAGGCCGGATGCGCTGTGTGTGCGCTGCATGGGTGGAAACAGCATGATTATCACATTAATTTGTACAATTCATAGGTTTTGTTGTTTTCTAAATAAAAAATGAATCCTGTAACAATAAGATAGTAAAAATACTTAGGTTTTAACCACAGCACCAGTCTTCTTATGTAACATGATAATTGATCTTCAAAAACAATTTTAGCAAATCACTCATTTAAAAAACAAAGTATAGGGTTGGCGAATTAGCTCAAGTGGTACCGTGCCAAGCTTGGACACACAAGGGCCTGAGTTCGATCTCCGGTACCGCCAAAAAAAAAAAAAAGCATGCAAATATTTACAGCTGCATTAAAATTTTTCTTAGCCTTCCAAAAATAAAAACTATGTTTTATAAGAAAAAAGTGTGAAAACCTATAGTTCACAGTACAACTAGTGATGAAATATGTAATATTACTCTTTTTCTTGATTTTTTAAATTAAATTTTATCTTTATTGGTACATTGTATATACACATGATCACACTCAATACTGGGAATTTGTACCAGTATATGACACAATTTAATTCTCATTTTTTCCCATTCCTCTACGAACCCTACAACCCCCAACCCCTAAATACATAAGCTTGGTTTCCCTTTTTTTTTTATTACCATCACATTTATTCTTTACCCCTCATGACTCACTCCTCCACATTTCCCTTGGAATATTTTCTATTTCATAATGTCCATCATACATTCTAGAACTCATTAACATCTTCAGTTTCACATACCAGAGAACAGACACGATAGTTACACATCTGTGACTATTTCACTTATGAGTATGTCCTGAAGGTACATCCATTTGAGTGTAAACAACTCCAACTTATCATTCTTTAAGGCAGAATAATACTCCATTTTATAGAAAAAAAAAACCACATCTTCTTTATCCAGTCTCCAGTTGATGGGCATTTGTATTGTTTCCAAGATTGAGCTATCACAAACTGAGCTGCTGTGAACATGGGTGTACCTATGTAACTAAGATATGATTCTTTTAATTCTTTTGTGTATATTCCTAGCAAGATAATAGCAGGGTCAAATGGGACCTCTAATCCTGGTTTTCTAAGAATATCCACACTGACTTTTTTTAATGTACATTTGAAAACAATATACTTCCGTAGTCATGACCCACAGGCTGCTGGTGGTTTCCTTTGCTATGCACAAGCTTTTTAATAAAAAGAAATCCCATTTGTTAATTTCTTCTGCTAGATCTCATGCTATTGGAATATAATTTTCAAGGTTAAGTACAGAACAAAAGTTTCCACTAAAATAACATGTTCAATTTGTACTGAATGTTCGATACAAGAGAATGAAATAGAAAGTGTCGGTAGTCCAAATAAAAAAGGTAAATATTCCACCATTTGTAAATCATTTAAATAGAAATCAAAAGAATGAATAAAGAAATGATTTTGGTTTGAGAAGGATTGCTGACATGAATGCCAATACAATAAGCCAATTTGATTTCTTTCACCTCTTGATACATTATAACAATCAGAAGACAGGATTGAAAAGTAATTTTCACCACCTGTGTTAGCAATAGAAATATTGAATTACTTATGAATACATTTAATAAAAGTTGTACAAAGCATTATGGAAGAAAATTTTACAAGGTGTAAATAAGTAGAGCTGCATATTATTAAATAGTGTCAACAACACAATATCACTGTCCTCTGTCCCCCAACTTGATCTGCACTGACTGTAATCCAACTTCCAAATCATAATTCTAAAACTTATATGAAATGGAAGGAACTTAAACCACTATAGCAATCTTGATAAATAATTAAACTATATCATATCTTTTCTCTGGCATGAGAAACTGAAGTTGTAAACGTGTTCTAGAATGCATGATTTATATTGTGAAATAGTACATATTCAAAGGGAAATGGGGTTTAGGGGTAAATAATGAGGAGAAAGAAAAATTATGGTACAAAAGGAAACAAAGATTTTGTATATGGGGCGGTGGTGGAAGGGTGGGTAGGGGAAGGGGAAAAATAAAAATTAAATTATATGATATACTGGTACAAATTCTCAACGTGGAGTGTAATTGTGATGTGTATATATAATGTACCAATAAATTAAATTAAATTTAAAAATAAGCTAAATCCTTGTGCTAGAGTATATGTCAAATAAATAGTAAATAAGAGTAATAATAGCCTGAGGTCCATAATAAAATATTAGAATCAAACTTAATGCCTATGTTCTGTGTTAGTCAGTTTTGCTTTGCTGTCACCAAATACCTTCCACACCCCCAGGGTTGTCTTCTAGCTTAATTTACTTGAAAACACCCCAGATTCATCGCACTGGCTCCCGAACCCTTTGATGGACATCCCAGCCTGCAGCTGAGCTGTGAACCCTAGACCACAGGCCCCAGGAACACAATTTCAACACCACACATCTGGCTGCTCCCACAGCACCTTCCCATGGACAGAGGAACTCGTGGTCATCTGGCTAGTGTTCCTGCCCAGTGCTAATAGTACGTGGTTTATGATTCCCAGTGTAGAAAGCCCTTTCTTTTCTTTGAAAGTACACTCGGTTCTGTTGTTTTTTTAACTGCTTTCTTCAATCCACTCCTTCCCAGAGACATCTATGACTCACGTCTTTGCCACCCCATAAGTTGCACATTCTTGAAAGATAATTATTGGTCCATTATACTTTGTTTCTCCACCTCGGTTCCATATCTTGCACACCCTGAACAAATGGCCATGAGTGATCTCATCCCTGTCCCATGCAAGGCATCGTCATGGTCACTGTGGGAACATAAATGTTAGTCACATGCATTTCCTAGCCTCAGATTTCCTAGCTCTTTACCAGAGTTACACAACAGAGGGGCAAGATGGGTACATAAATAATTGGAATACAAAGGAAACATTTGTATTTCAGTAATAAAATTCAGAAATGACATAGATTAAGGGGTACTGAATCATAATTTCCCATTTGCCCAGAGGCTGATGAGCAAGTGAATAAAGAAAGTAATAAAGGGCCGGAGATTTAGCTCAGTGGTTCCGGGGCCTGCCTCTCAAGTGCAAGGCCCTGAGTTCGATCCCAGTAACCACATACAATGCTGGGCGTGGAGACTCACGCCCACCAGCCATCAATACCACACACCACAGTGGCGGGTGTGGTGGCTCACGCCTGTCATCCCAGCACTCGGGAGGCAGAGGCAGGAGGATTGCTGAGTTCCAGGCTTGCCTGGGCTACATAGTGAGCTCAGGGGAAGCCTGAACTACAAAGTGAGACCCTGTCTCAAAAAAAAAAAGAAAGAAAGAAAGTAAGTAACAAAGTTATGTTAAATGGGAATGAAGATAAAAGTTCTAAGTAACCACAAATTGAACATATAAGGGTTAAATAAAAGAAAAATACCTGAGCCAATTGACTTAACGGAAGGAAGGTTTACACTGGCTCACAGTTTCAGAAGTGTCAGTCTGTGGTCGCCTGACTCTGTTTTTAGGCCTGTGGTGAGGCAGAAACTTCACAGAAGGGAATGGCATGAGAAAGTTACTCATCTCATGGCAGCCAGGATGAAGACAGAAAGTAAAGAGCAAGGGAGGAAGGACCAAGAGTAAGATACCCCAGAGGGTTATATCACCCACCAGGCCGAACTGCTAATAGCCCAGTTAGCCATGAATTCATGGGTGGATGAATTCACAGCTAGTGCATTCCTGATCCAGTCACCTTCCCACACTCCACCCTTGAACAGTGATGCCCTGAGATTGAGACTTCTCATGTGAGACTGATACAGCAGTAATACACCATCAGACAGGCTCAAGCTGAGGATGTAGCTCAGTGGCACTGTGCTTGCTTGGCAAGTACAAGGTCCTCAGTTCAAACCCCAGTACAGAAAAAACAAACAAACAAATAAATAAATACATGTATAAAATAAGATAGGTTCCTACCTTTCCCTTGCCTGCCTTCATGTTTTTCTCTACAAAATATTTTATTCCAGAAATGTAACAGTTTGTGCTGCTGGGCAGTTCCCGCCCTATGCATCAAGAATTTTTTATGACTATTTGAATTGTGTGACCTTGTAAAAATGCTCTATTAAGCTCTTCCTCCTTGCAGGAATGTTATGTTAAGTTCTGTCCCCTCGCAGGAACATCATAACTCCACCATGTTCTCCTACCCTGTATCTCCCTGTATAAGAAGGTTCTCATTTCTGGTAAAGCCCTCAAATTTCAGAATATGAGCTCCTGTGAGTCTGCCAGAGGAAGGAATGCTTTTGTCCACCTCTTTGAGTGACCTTTGGATTCTTTTTTTTTTTCTCATAAGATTGAAAAAATTAACTTTCTTTTCTTTTCTTTTCTTTTCTTTTACTTTTGCAGTACCGAGAATCAAATTCTGGCCCTTGGGCTTGCAGTGTAGGCACAGTACCACTTGAGCTAAATCCCTGGCCCTGACCTTTGGATTCTTGAGTCTTCAGTTGTGAGAACAACAATCCAGAGTTGCTGCACTGATCTGTAATGCTCAGCTCTGCCTCAGAGCTGTGTCACTTGGCTGTGACCCTGAGCTGTAACACTTGGGTATAGCACGGAGCTGTTTCACTTTGCCCCAACCAAGACTTTCTATTTGAACCATAACACATCATACATCAACAATCCATTTAGAATAGATGCTAAGACAAAATGTGGAAGCTAATTGCAACAATGTTTTTAAAAGACTAGAAGATATGTTTAGCACAGGAAAATTTTTTAAATATGACATAGCCAACAACCATAAACAAATTATTAAATTTGATTTTCTAAAAATTCAGAACTTCTCCTTAGATAAACACAACATCATGAGAGTGATAAAAGTAACAAGTTCCAGAAATAGAGGAGACATTTACAATACAATGAAATCAGAAAGGTATTTATATCTAAATCATCTCAGAATGTTTGTAAATAATTATGGAATACTAGTACACCAATATAAAATGAGAAAAACATAAAATGAGTAAAAATGTTTAACATCTGCTTCACTTCCAACTTATGGTGGGTAAAATAAATACATTAATAATAAAAGTGCAAATGAGTACACCACTTTGCTGTTAGACATACAGTCCCAACTATATGTATCCTTTATATGTGGCAGTACCATGTTTATATGATATCTAGCTATACCCGTACCTGTCATATATACAGTTATATCTATCTCGATCTGTATTATAGATATATGATATGGTCTACCAATGTTGGAGATATATTTAAGGGTAGAAAATGCTTATGCTTAACAAAAGGCATGTGCAGTAATATTCCCAACAGCATTACTCATAACTGGAAGTAACCCAAATATCCATTAATACAATTGATAAGTATTTTACCAACATTACATGCAACACAATAAAAAGTGTTAGCCTTTGTAATGCACAATGAGGCTTTGTTAGTACTTGTGATACCTACTCACACAACTGTGCATTTCAAAGGTTAATACTTTTTATTGTTGATACTACATTCAAAAGTAGGTGCTTCAATTTGCATGAAAATTAAAAACAGTGAATGTTATCTTTGCTGAGAAAGAACAGATTAGTGGTTGTCTCTGAGAGGATATCAAATAGGAAGGATCACAAAGATGCTAAAAATATTCTATAGACTGTTTCAAATGATGATTACCCGAGTATGTGAAGCTCTAAAAATTAATTAGCTTGTACACTTGAGATTTATGAACTCCACTCCATGTTAGTCATATTTTAATGAAACAGCAAAAAGAAAGATGAGAAAGAAACTACACAGAAAGTTCAAAAATACTACTGAAAAAAAATTAAGGAACACCTAAATCATTAGAGGAGTATGCTGTGGCCTGGAATTGGAACACAGTATAATAAAGATGTCAGCTCTCTCTATGGTGATCTATAGATTCAATTAAATTGTCAAAATTCAAGCAGCATTTTGTAGAAATTTATAAGCCAAGTACTGTAAAGACATAAGAAAAACCAAGAACATCTGTAAAATAATTTAAAGACATACTACTATTTAGTATTATTTTTAAACTATTATAATTTTAAAAGTACACTACTAGTACAAGAATAGAAAAAAATGAACTCACGGAATTTATTTCAAAAAGGTACATTAAAATTTACCTATCTATATTATTCATTACTGTGCAGTGAGGGAAAAATGATCTTTCCAATAAAATTTCCCTAGATCCACTGGAAATTCATGTAGAAAAAAATTGATCTTGAACCTAACCTCATGGTATATGCAGGAATTAATTCCAGGTCAACATCAGAGCTAAACAGGAAAGCTAAAAAGTTAAGTTTTTATAACATCTTCATATATCAGAAGCAGTACACAGAAGTATTTTTATCAAAGGAAAAAGGGTGATTTAAGAAACTCTGATCTAAAATGTAAAAAGACCTTCCCAAACTCAACAGACAAAAACCAATGGACCAATACAGTAAATGGGTATTTCTCAAGAAAGGACACATATAAAGCTAATAAATCAGCGAAACATTCTCAACATTATTAATGGTCAGGGAAACAGGAATTACGACCAGGCCTGGCATAGTCATGCACACCTGTCATCCTAGCAGTGGGGAGGCTGAGGCAGGAGGGTTGCCATGAGTTTGAGGCAGCCTGGATTACATAGTGAGCTCAAGGCTAGCCTGAACTACAAAGCGAGACCCTCGCTCCAAAATATTCTTTCCTGAAGAATTAAGACCATGATGGAGTATCAGCTCATTCCTGCAAAATGGCAATTATGAAAAGACAAAAGTGACCAGTACTGGTGAAGGTTTGGAGAAAAAGAAGCTGTGTACTGGGGGGGGGGGGTGGGAATTAGCACAGCCACTCGGGAATTCAGCATGGAGGTTCCTCTAAAAGATACAAATAAAACTAAAAGACCACATGATTTAGCAACCCCACTAGAGAGCAGACACCAAAGCAGATGGAATCGGCAGATGTATGTAGTATGTATTTCAAAGAGTTAGAAGGAGGAGCTTTGAAAGTTTTTACTACACAGGAGTGATAATGTTTTCAGGAGCTAGATGTGTATGTGCCTCGTTTCACAGTCAGTGCTTTACTACCTCATTACTATGTACCATTTTGTGACCTAATAAATCAACTTTTAAAAATTAATTTAATTAAAAATAAACTCCTGCAGCAAAGCCCTTAAGAGTAAAAAGAATCCCCACAGTTACTTAGCATATCCATTACCTCGCATATGTATTATTTACCTTTTAAGTGACAACCATGGAGGGGGTTATAATAATAAAAATAGAAAATTCATGTAAATAATAAGTACCTATTAATATACATTGTAAATTTGAGGTAAACCCTAAGCCTATGAAAATTTACATTTTGATTACACAAATAAAGCCATGGAAAGTAAAGTTATTCACTCAGTAATTTTATTTCACAATTTACTAATGTGTTTGTTAACATCTTTTTGCTTTAAAATCTAAAAGGTTATCATGAAATAAAGTTTTTATATCACAAAAGAGAGTCAAGACAGCAATCTACACATCTGTAGAAAATATTTAAAATGAAGATATGTAGCCATATCTAAAGATGGCTTCACTTTTCTCAATTCATCACACAGTAACAATTATGAAAAGAATGATAGTGATGAAAATCTTAGGGAAATGGGAAATTTACTAAAAACACATTTGAGACTAATTTTTTCACATTACTTATTTGTTTTAAAGCCCTGATGGAGTGGCAATATTTTCATTTCTGGCGGACTGTTGAGGGAAGTTTGGGTGAGTGAGGACCCGTAGAGCCGTGCGCAGGTTACATGACAGCCTGCAGCTCAGCTCTTCTGGCTCCTGCTGCGGGCGCTTCTGCTCTGAGACAGGCTCGCCCTGCGCCGGGAGCCTGCGGGCTGTCCGCGGGAAGGGATCAGTGTGTTACATACCTATGTTTATGAATTGGTTCACTTATTTGTCTAGTTATGAATAAATCACACGTTGTACATGGTATCAAATCTGTTTTTTCAGATGGTAAGTTTACTTCAGTGTGTTATTCCTAAGAAACTTGTCTCTGGGATTTGTTTCCCAAGTAGGGAGGTGAGAGGCTTCAGCCTCTCAGACACAGCCACATTTGTAAACAAATAAATTTC
>PVIC010033134.1:0-20316 GCA_004025085.1 Thryonomys swinderianus
TTTTCTGTAGGGTTTTTATCATGAATGGGTGTTGGACTTTGTAAAATGGAAAACTTATGCTATTTGTAGATTGTGAATAGAAATCTTGAATAAATGAGTAAGTGCATTTGGGTGGCCATTCCGGAGGGAAAGGGGGAATATGCTTGATCTTGGGGATCTTGCTCACATGAAATTCTAACATTACTTCTGCCTTCCCTGCATCAGTAAATAGCTAGAGAAATTACTAATTTCAATTAGTTGGGGGTTATGAATGAAGAGTCTGATTTAGAATGTGCAGGAATGTGAGATGCTGGGCTATGGTAAGGGAGGGAGTCTAGCCTGCTTCTATTCTTGTGAGTCCCTCTCCAGCCACCTGTGATTTGGTCTTACTGATTTGTTCCCCATTGTATGGGTCTCCATGTCCAACAGGCAGGCATGGGTAGAAATTTCTTGTTAAGCCAACATTCCCAACAAAGGCACCAAGTGGATTGGCTAGGTCTGAGCTTCCATGGCAGCCCACTCCATAAATTACTGGTGTCAGAGGGTAATTAGACACTGCCCCAGTCAGATGCTGTGCTGGGGGCCTGAGCAGCCATTGAAGACATTAATGTCCCATTAAAGAGATGGATGTTGGGTGTCTGGGCTCTGCTTGTTTATTAGCCTGCTGTTGGGTGACTGGGCATCTAACAGCAGTGACAGGCACTGGTGGCCAATGCAGGGCTTGTGATTTGTGTGGGTTTCTCCTCTAGTAGCCTTGGTGGGAGACCCAGGCTGCAATAACAGCAGGAAACCCCGAAAACTCTAACCCTGTCAGTTGGATTTTTTTCCTAGCCTTACTCATGTTTACCAGAAAATGTGAAGAACTGAATAGGAATAAAGGGAGGAACTGTGGGGCCACTTTGCTGGGTGTCGAGAGTCTCTGTGGTGTCACCACTCTACTTGGACCTCTGCACGGCAGGTGGCCAGTGCTGTTGAATAGCTCAGATGGGCCTTTCCAGTCCATGGCAATCCCACACTTCTGGCTTGGAGAAAAGTGGCTCGTTCTTCTATAGGTTGTCACCAAGTGCCTAAAATGGGTGAGGTTTTGTGGACAGAGGAGGCCCTGGGTGCCATGGAGCTGTGTGTCAGCAGCAGATAAATGACTAAAAGCAGATCATATACAAAGACCTTGGGGCTCCTTAGAGTACTCCAGGTGCAGCAAGAGCAGGGTGGCCAGAGCACAGAGGGTAAGAGGGCTTTAGGTGGGCACTAGGTCTTTAGAGTGGGCAGGCTCATGCAGGCCCTAGAAAGATGTTCAGATTGTCTTTTAAGAGCCTTGAGGTACGTTGGGAGCTGTGAAACAGCATGTTAGGTTTGAACTTGAACACCTACTTCAAGTAATTGATCATTTTGCAGTGACTGTCTATGGACTTCACACTGAGGCCCAGGGGACATCTCAGAGGACACAGAGCGTGTGACAGTGACCTTCCCACATGGTGGAAACTAACATCCCCTCGTGCTCCTTGCTGTAGAAACCAGACACTGGTTTTGTGCACTGTCCCACAGCTGTCCTTCCACTGCCTTCTCAGTTCTGAGCCAGGTTTCGCAAACTGCTCGTCTCTGTGGCAAATCCGAGGACAGAGTCCAGAGTCCCCCACGCCCCTGAGCAGGCCCAAGTCCCTTCCTTTGGCTTCTCCATGTGACCAGTGAGGATAACAAGGGTCGCCCCTTCCCAGAGCTGGGGCAGGACATGCACCTGCATCATGCTGGCACCCAGTCACACTCCTTAGGTGTCACAGCGAAGCCACACCTGTCTCCACTGCACTCTGCCAGCCTCCCTGGGGGACAGTATGCCCACCTACCCCTCCAACCTGGGCACATAGACACTGGAGGGGCAGAACCTGCCCAACACCTCATGCCACCTATACCAGAGTGCCCGCACACTGTGCTTCAGGGTTTCAGATTCATCCTTTTGTAACGGTGCCATCTCGTTCTCAAATCAGAAGACCTCTCCTTCGGTTTGACTGAAGTAGCTGCAGGGTTCAGTGTCGGGGATCTGATTCCCACTTTCACCCCGTCGCTCACGCATTCCTGCTTGAGCGCCGACCGCATCCTGAGCCCAGAGTAGGCACCAGGAAGGACTGGGAGCCCAGGACGGGGCTCCACACACACAGGGCTGATGTCGTGCCAAGAGGAGGTGGCAGCTGGGAGGTGATGCCTAGTTGGTGCCGCTGGCAGAAGGGAAATAAAACAGCAGGGCTAACAGAGAGTGAGGGAAAGGCCGTTCTTGATTTGGAAATCAGAGGGCTCTGAGGAGGTGCCAGAAATAAAGGCGTGACAGAGGGCACTGCTGCCAGAGAGACCGAGCAGAAACCTGGGTTGAGAGTGACCCGTGGGGCTGAAACCGCTGCCATGTGGGGTGCAGGATGGGGAGGACAGATGTGGGGGCAGGCAAGATCTGCGAGCCATCTGTGGGGGGACTAGTGCTGAGCTGAGTGTGCTGGGGCTGGCGAGTGGGCCCCAAGCTCTTTCTCACTCCTGGGGGGCAGCACAGTGCTGACAGCCAACTGGAGGACGGGCGTCAACCACAGACTCCCCGGAGTCACAGCCACAGAGGCACAGAACGTCTCCCCACCCCAGGCCTGGCTCATCACGTGCCGGGGAGGCCAGCCCTGGCCCTTCCAGGCAGAACCACTGCAATGCCCGGCCTCCAGTGGGGTCGCTCCCGCGGTAGGGCCCCCTTCTTGTTCAGACCCCGTGGGTACCCTCGTGGAGGTATGTGATTCAGACAACTGAGGCCCTCTGCAGAAACTGGCGGTATTGGCTCCATGGCAAGGGGTATGTTCCTCAGAGTGGCCTGCGAGTGGGTGTCACTCACGTGTGTGTGCCATGCACAGCTTTGGGCTGTCGGTTTGTGCAGACACGGGAGACCCAGGGGTCCAGTGGAAGGACCACTGGCTTCGTCTCCCCAGACTGGCTGCAAATTGGCTGAGCAGCCACAAGAAGGTGGCAGCAGGAGCACCGGTCCCTCATGTGTGAGAGGCCACAGGAAGAGTCACGTGCAGCGTGTGCAGCCTGTCGGGGCTGGCAGCCTAGACCATGCCAGCAGCCTCACGACTCACTCTCCTGTTGCAGGTCGGCACGGACTGGGATGCCAAGGAGAGGCTCTTCCGAAACTTCGGGGGTCTCCTGGGACCCATGGACGAGCCGGTGGGAATGCAGAAATGGGGCAAGGGGCCCAACGTGACCGTGACAGTCATCTGGGTGGACCCCATCAACGTCATCGCGGCCACCTACGACATCCTGATCGAGTCCACTGCCGAATTCACGCACTACAAGCCCCCTTTGAACTTGCCCTTGCGGCCCGGAGTCTGGACAGTGAAAATCCTCCACCACTGGGTGCCCGTCGCAGAAACCAAATTCCTCGTCGCACCTCTGACCTTCTCAAACAGGCAGCCCATCAAACCAGGTGAGTGTTCCCAATGTCGCCACAGGGGGCAGAGCTGGCACGCAGGGCCTCGGCAGACAGTGTGCCCCCAAGTGGGGCAGCAGCGGGCCCTTGCGCAGGACAGCGGCCTTTCTCTCTTGCTTTCTCCTACTTGTTCGCGCCGGAGAACCATTTAATGCACCCCCTGCACCCCAGTGATACCATCTGCCTGTGCACTTGATACCTATTTATTAGAGACTCTCCCATTGGACTTCCAGAAAGCCCTGATCATATTTAAGGCAAGATGAGGAATAACACAAGGCAGATATTTAGCTTTGGCGAGGCTCGTTCACTGTTTAGGACATATGCATACACACAGGAATTCTGTTCACTGAAAGTATGACACCCTGAGGAAAAAGAGAAACCACATACTAGTGGAGCACAGTTGGTTTTGAAAAGTACTCATACTCAGAATATATAAAGAAATCCCATAAATCAGAGGTAGCAAACTACAAGCCAAAGCCAGACAGAACTTGCTTCTGGTTTTTGTACATAAACCTATACAGCCACGCCCAATAATCTACCTCATATCTGCTTCTACTTTGGGGCCACTGTCGCAGAGCTGAATAGTTATGAAAGGGACTACATGGCTTACAAAAGAAAGACCTTCTCTGGCCATTTTCAAAAAGAAAAGATGGCCAGTTCTGGCTATGAAAAAGGGAAGAAAAGAAATAACATGAATGGCCCACATGCAGAAAAATTGATTACCCTCCTCAATAAAGAGAGAAGTAGCTATTAAAAGTGAAAGAAGCGCCTCTTCACACCTGCCACACTGGGAAACAGGTGCACAGGACTTGGACAGTAGGAGGTGTTGTGAGGATTAAAACTGATCCACACCCAACCAGTTCTAGTGGGAGAATAAATAGATAAATTTGGAGGACGGGTCACCCAGCACCTCCTTGTAAAGTGGAACACACACACACCCGTTAGCCCCCAGAAGTCCCACTCCCAGGTCTAATAGGCCTAATCGCAAGAGAGCCGCACAGGAATGCTCCAGCACAACCGCTCACGATAGTCCCAGATCAGACACCCTGGCTGTGTTCCCTACGAGCAAGGACACCGTGGGTCTCAGCGTGCCATGGAGTCTTATGTGGCTACTGACATCAGCAAAACACAGACATGGACATCGCCTGCAAAGAGTCACTGAAACTCGATGTTGGGGAGAAAATATCATAGAATAAATCATGGTTAGGGTGCATTTATCTGAAGTTCAAAACCAGGAAAAGCCACTGATATCCTATCTCACCATCCATGTGTGGATAGGAAACTAAGGGATGGAAAAACAGGTTTCACACCAGTGGTCCTCAGGGGACATGAAGGACGGAGAGAGGCAAACCGGCCTCCTAACATCTCTTCCTCACCCAGGGATTTCCTCATGTTTCTGTGTCTCCTCCACCTTCATCAAGGGAATGACCCGTCCCCAGCTAAAACCCTCCCTTCAGCAAAAGCCACTGCCACAGTTGGGCATCCATGCCCCTAGACGTTTTCTTTTTCCAGCGTTCTTAAAGCAAAAGCATTACATGTTAACAAGTCACAGAAGCATTGTTGCTTTCTAAAACGAAATAGAGTAAGATGTTTTGAACTGAAACTTGTTTATGCAGCCCTCTAAGTTAGTTTCTGGAAACTGCCGGCTGTGTGGAACTCCACTGGGTTAAGGAGCCACAGTCGGACTGGTTCCCCCTTGGTGGACACATTCTTCCTGTGTTGTTGATGGTATCATTAAAGATAAAGCTGCGTGAAGATTCTTGAACATGGAAGTGTATGTGCCTGTGTAGGCACTTGCATAAAATAGACTCCTACTAACAGAATTTTGGGGTATCAGTACAATCATCCCTTGTTTTCCACAGGAAATGGGTTTCAGGATCCCTCGTAGACATCAAAATCCACACCTGTTCAAGTCCCTTATAGAAAACAGCATAATATTTGCATGTAAGCTCCCCACATCCCTGAGTTAAATCATCTCTACCTAATACAGTGTAAATGCTGTGCCAGCAGTTGTTACACCATATCAGTTAGGGGATAGTTGTAAGAAAAAGCCATGCGTGTATGTCACATACACACCTAGTCTCTCCGAAATGTTTTTGAGCCACAGTTGCTTGATTCTGTGACTGTAGAGCCCTTGGATATGGAGGACTGGCTCTATTTGGAATTATTCATAAAATAAATCACAAGCTCAGAGGCAAGAAACACATCACAGTCCCTGTTAGCCATAAAGTAATCTGGGTCACCCATTTTGCCAGTGGCACAAGGAGAGAAGGCCATAGATGTCTGACAGAAGAGTCTTGATATGAGTCCCAGCAGCTTCCTCCAAGGCACTGGCTAAACAGGTCTACAGACAGAGAACTCGTGTTCCCTTGGTGAATCCTGTTTCTTTACTCCCTACAAAGCAGGCAAAAGCCAGCTCCTCTGGTACTAGCCAGGCCAGAGGCCACTCACCTAGGCCTTTGGGGGTCCCTTTCATTAGGGGTGCCTCCAGCCTTCCCTTGGGGTTCTTAAACCAGATGTGGAGGACAGGGATGGAGACCCAGTGCCCCAGACACACCCAGCCATAGGACAGCAAGCAGGGCCACAAGGGTGCTCTGGCTGTGCACTGGGTCAATGCTGAGTTTTCCAGCATTTTCTCCCTCAGTTCAAAGAAAGGGAAGCTTTTCCCGCCAGTGCCAGGAAGATGCAAGGCTCCTGCTACCCCACTGGGAACAACCCCGCCCTGTCGGCGTTGGTATTTGTTACCAATGTCCCAATGACAGGGAACACGAAGGTGGGAGTGATGCAATTTGCAAAATGATTCATGATGAGTAATTTGCTATTGATGCGTCCCTGGTAATCTCACGCACTTTGATGAGGTGGAATTGAGGCAAATCTAATTACAGAGACGAGAATCATGAGCTGATACTCTAATAGCATTTCCCACATTAACCTCATTTTTCATGAGTTTTTTGCGGCAACCACAATATTTGGTTCCCAGGGAGCTGTTCTCTTTGAAGGTCCTGCCTGTGGTCGGTTTACCCGGCCCTCCCCCTCTCTTGTTCTCTGCAGAGCAGACGCAGTGTCTCCCACGGGACCGGCAAACTCTTTGGCCGCCACTGTAATATGAACTCTCATTTGGGTTCATTCCACTACCTTGAAGGGAGCCTACTGTGTACAGTAATAGGCATTTCATCTGTCTGTATGTGCTAAATGCATCAATAGCTGTCCTGCAAATAATGAATGTTTAATAAGTATGGGTCAGATGGATGAATGCAATGTGGAGTGTAAGACCAGCTATTAAACGGGTGTCTGGACCATGGCGGAGTCTCCACAAATAGGTGTGGAAGGAAGAGAGGAAGCACATGCTCCGCACAAGGTGAGCTCCATCCTGTACCTCGGGACCCCTAAGAGCACTGCTTTGTGAGACTGTGAATTCACAGAGGTGATTCTAGCACCCGCAGCTCTAGCTAGAAAATACACAGGTGCCTGCCCAGTTAATAGCTCTACTAAACACCTCACCACTCTCTTTGCTTTCAGAGGAGGCACTGAGGCTGCACAATGGGCCCCTCCGCAGTGCCTACATGGAGCAGAGTTTCCAGAGCCTGAATCCAGTCCTCAGCCTGCCCATCCTCCCTGCCCAGGTGGAGCAGGCTCGGAGGAATGCGGCCTCCACGGGCGCAGCCCTGGAAGGCTGGCTGGACTCGCTGGCAGGCAGGATGTGGACTGCCATGGACATCTGTGCCACGGGCCCCACTGCCTGCCCCATCATGCAGGCCTGCAGCCAGGCAGCCTGGAGCTCCTTCAGCCCTGACCCCAAGTCAGAGCTGGGGGCCGTCAAGCCCGATGGCCGGCTCAGGTAGCACTGGCCACATGTGGGCCACAGCACGATCCCAACATGAAAGCAGGGGAAGGGCCTAAAGCCTGGGTCCCACTCCAGGGGCACCTCCTGGCCACACAGTGAGGGGTCAGATGGGCCTAGGGGCCAGGGTGGATCAGTCTGCATTCAGTGAGCTGGCTGTAGTCCTGCCCTCTGGTGGTCTCACCCCTTCTGGTTGACCCTCAACTCCTGCAGGCTCCTGTCTTCCCCTTCCACGATCTGTACCTGCCCCGTCACACCACCCCAACACAAGTGATTTTCAAACCTTTTGTCGAACAGCAGAACTTTGTTTACTCAGCTCAGTAGTAGGTGGAAGCTCATGGTGGATGTAAAGCACAGGCTGCTGTGGCTGAAGCTGAGAAGTACAAGGTCCCCTCTAAAGCTCACCCACTGGGGGCCCTTGGCGAGGAGCACCTCCTCAGGCTCCTTTGCTTACCCAGTGAGACAAGCACTGCCCAGACTGAGGGGATGAGCTCCGCTGCCCTTCAGCTCCCTCTGCTGCTCTGGCGGGGAGCCCACCCGTAAACAGCAGGCCGTGCGGGCCACAGGCCTGGGCCTGTCCAGGAAGGCAGCAGGTTTGGAAGGGTCCCAAGCCTTCCTCTGGTTCTTCTCACGCTGAGCTACTCCTCATGATAACTACAAGAGTGGGAAAGCCACTTGGCCAAGGTTGAGGGGCATGTGGCTGCCACTAGCCGTCCATGGGTCTAGGCGCCCTTCATCCTGGCTGTTACATGTGGAGGTGGAGATGGGGTTGTCTCATGAGCTTGAGGCTCATGTCTCCAAGTGATTCACAGCTGCAAGACTGAGACCATAACGTAACCTCTTTGGTCTAGAGATTGGGGGGCATGATCATGAACTCACAAGAGACGGCTTGGAAGAAAACTAAGCTGGACAGCACAGCAGTACCCACGGCCTGCCAGGGCCCTTCCACACCGAGGGCAGGCCCCAGAGCCTCTGTGAATCGCACATTTGGTGCTGTTGGCAGTGACCAAACCCATGGACCAGATTTCTCACGTCCAGAAAAAAGCACTTCAGATTGCTTCTCAATCTCACGCCCTTCCTCCTGCAGGGTGCCAACAGTCCCATCTGGATGTGCAACATAAAAATGGTTGTGTTTCAAAAGTGTTCCTAAAGGTTGTTTTAAATTTTTAAATTATTCAGATTGCTCGAGTGACCAGAAAACTGAAGGGTTTCCTTGCTGGCCACCCCCTACTTGCTTGGGGTACCGTTTCGGTGGACCCTTTCCTCCTCCTTCTCCACATCCTCTGAAGGATGGGGCTCCCCCCCTCCCCCGCCAGGTGAGCCGGTCCCGAGCACTCCCCAGTGGGGCGTGAAGTCCCTGTTTTCATGCTGGGGCTGGTCTGCTGCGCTGCCCTGTCCTGCCCAGCAAAGCAAGATGTCCCATTGGCCATGGAGGACACGGAGAAGGGACACTAGATATTTATTATTTAATATGTTTTAGTCAATGACTAATTAGTAGGTGCTGTTTTTGCAGCCTGTCATTTATGTTATCTTACTAACTACAGCTGCCTTTATTCACAAAAGGCTCCCTTCCTTCCCTCTAGTCTGTCTGTCTCTTTCTCTAATTCTGTCCGTCTCTGGATGACATCCCTACATCCTCCTTGCTCACAGAGTAAAGCAGGGGTGTTGAACACCATGAGAAAGCTTCCGCCGGCCTCATCTGCCAGCACGAAGTAGGTGCCTTTGGGACATCGAGAGCCTCACGTTTCCGCACGCAGGGTGTTATCCCGTCCGTCCACTCTGGCACGAGTGCTGGATCCCTGCGACCTCCCTGTGGCCAACTAACCATGAGTCTTGATAGAATAGGGACAAAGAACAGCTCCTTCCAAGGGGAGGAGGGTCCTGGGACCCAGCCGGGAGAGCCTGGGGAGAGCTGGTCTCCACAGTGGGTTCGGGGGCCTCGGAGTGGCTTCCTTAGAGAGTCCATGGGATCTCTGAGTGGTTTGACAGACCGTGGAACTACCAGGCTGGTGAAACCTCCTCTTTCTGTCACAGCCTCTGCCTCTGCCTCTGGCCAAGGCTCCTCTGAGGCTGCTAAGGTCTGAAGCCTTCCACTTCCTTTTCCCCTCCCCCTTCCCATTCCTTGCCCAGCTTTTAGGGCCCTGTGTGTCCTGCAGTGTTATTTTTGGTGGCTTTGGGAGCTTGACTCTGGCTGCCCCCGTTATACAGTGGGAGCTGCAGATGGTGAGGCAAGGCCTCTCCTGACATGCTGACATTTCTGGCTTCTTTCTCCATCTAGAACAAGTGGAGACATGGCAGTTTTGTCTCAGGCTGGGGACCACCTCCCTCTCCTAACTCCTCACTCGTGGTGACTGATCCTGGGGGGGGGGGTCACCTCTGTGTTCCTTTGGTTATCTCTGTTTTGGGGGCCAGATAATAATTTTGCAGATGTTGCATTTGATAAGAAAGGAGAATTCCAAACTGTGCCCAGCATGATTTGAGGAAAAGAGCTCTTTCCCAGGAAAAAGTGTTAACTCTGTAATTTATTAGTTGGAGGCCACAAGTCAGGCATCTGTGAGCTGTGTCCACCTAGCCACTCCTATCTCTGTGAGCCATGCTCTCTAGGAAGCACGTTATGTCTGCAGAGGCTGGAAGTGATGGGCTTGGCCACTAACCGGGTCCTTAGAATCTCAAAGGCTAAGAAGGGAGGGCAGGTGCCAGAGCTATGGGGAGAAAGGAGTTTTCATAGATGGCGGTTGTCTCCACATTTCTCACTCACCCAGTGACATCTAGGCAGAAAAGGAGCTTAGAACGTGGCTGGCATTTCCAAATGGCACTTACCAAATCCTGGGTCAGGCAGTGTGTTTCCAAAGAGGAAGTGAACAATTTCTGAAGGCCCCCTTGCTTGAGGAATATGCTCTTTCCTTGCACTGGAAAAAGCCTTTCTAGTGGGGTCTAGAGTCCTTTTGGCTTTATTTCTCATCGATGGTTTCACTTTGAAGCTTCACATCAAGTTTGGAGAGGTTAAAAAAGGCCAGCAAGGTCCACTCATCACTACTCTGGTGAACATTCCTGGATCTGTGAAGACCCTGCTTCCTCCTGGCTCACACATACACAAGGAGGACGTTGGCCAGAACTGACCTCCGCCCAAAAGATACAGAATGGACAGAAGCAGTAGCTTTCAGGTGTGAGGCATGAGGAAGAAGAGTTCTTACAGCGAAGGGCACTGACCACCTCCCCGACTGCATGTCAGAATCATAAGCAGGCTCAGCTTTTGGAGCATGGCCATGGCCAGATCAAAGGGCCCTCCATGCTTAACAAGGTCAGGACACAAAGCCACTGGCGCAGGACAAAGGGAGGCGTGGGACTGTGGTCTTACTGCCATAGGCAGGACCCACCCAGAAAGAGCAGGGCTCCTCAACTCTGGCCTGTCATTGCACATAAGGATACAAGCTCACTGTGGTGGCATCTTCCAATTCAGTAAGGGAAGCCAGAAGTCCCTGTTTTTACAGAAAGTATGACCTTTCAGTGTTAGCAATTTTTTTTTTTCCTAACAGTGTGAGGGGAAAAAAAAATCCCTTAGTTCCACTTATGTATGCCCAGCGAACTCTGCTCTGGAGAGATGGCTTCAAACGAGGTGAGGTCTTGCCCGAGAAAGAGAAGGCAACAGCCAACACGGGGAGAGCAAGAGAATAACTCTTGTCGAATTGTGAAGGCAGTAGGGCTTCCTGACTGGTCATTTCCTGCCAAGAGCCATCCTGCACAGGAAGAGCCTGTTGGCGCTCTCGGCCTGCGGACAGTGAGAGCTAGGGAAAGAAGGCCCAGTCTGAGGACTGAGCTGTCGGCCAGAGGCCCTCCCTGCCAGGGCCCCCAACAAGGCAGACAGGAGGGCAAGGAGAGGGTCCAGAAAGAGGGAATGGTCCACGCAGAGGCAGGGCTCCCCAGACTCCGGGTCTTGGCAACTCATCTGCCACATCTGGAAGCTTCTTCCCAAACCAACCAGAACTGTGCTTCCTCGCGGGACAGTCTCTTTGCTTCTGCCTCAGTGACCTGGCTTTGCCCATGGGTCAACCACAGGCACTACCTCACTATGTCTGCTGAGAAGTTTACCTGGGAGAGTGAAGGTGTCCCTGGCTGCTGGGGCTAAGTGTGCAATCTATGCAAATTTCTCTCTCTCTCCCTCTGTCTCTCCTTCTCTCTCTGTTCCCCATCTCTTTCTCTAACCTAGAAGTTTTAATTTCTTACCTTCCGAACAAGAAACTATCTAGGACCCTCCAAGACTGAGGAAGGCTTCACGCGCCACCCGTGTCTGCCCCTCACACCGTCTTTGGCTCAACTCCCGCCACACCCTTGCGGGGAGAAAGTGGCCTCCGTCCTCTCCCCGCCTGGCCAGGAATCCAACTGCCTCTGTCTGCCAGCTGGGAAGGAGGCTCCACCCTGACACCCCACTCCCCACACTGCCTTCTCTTTTCTGCATTTCCCCCCAACTTGCTTCTCTCTACCCACCCCGCCCCCTAAAAAAAGCCTTAGGTTTCTCCATCTTGAAATGTGGCCTTAAAATTATTTTGAAAAGCTGACTCTCCTCTCCCTCTGATTTTCACCACTCTCCAGAAAAAGAGCATCTTAAAGCTTTCCGCGGTGGCCTCCCAAGCCAGGGGCTGCCAATCTGTCGTTTGCAAATGCGATAGAAATTGCTTACAAATGTCATCTGTAAGAAAAAAAATGCTCTTCTGTTTTTCCTATGGGCAAAATGGAGGCTCAAGAGCCTGTGTAAACCTTAGAAGACCCCTGCTGGCCCTCCCCGAGAGCGTCACGGCCACAGGGCTGGCTGGGTGACCGTGGGCGACCCCCGGCCTGGCGTCCAGCCCCCTCCCCCGTGACTGGGCCACTTCACATTCTGCGTCAGGGGAAAGTGAGGAGAGCTTCTCAATTTGTCTCTTCATCCTTCCTGCCTGGAAAGTGATAGCATTAAAAGTTCCCAGTGGATGGGTCACATTCTCAAAGGGACCATCCCCTCCCTGCCTTCGGACTCCGTCCTTGATCTTCCATCATTTTCGTACTGATGGAAGCCAAAGATAACCCCAGGGTTTTCATAGGAAATTCACTGGACTTGAGCGCAATCATCTTTGTAGTCTTTCTATTTTTTTTAATTATTATGTCATCGATAGCATTTGTTCTGGAGACCTCATGCTAAGTTATTACTGTCTCCCTCATTGTTTTCAAAGACATGCAGTGATATAGTTTTTGAAAATAACTATTTTGTTATAGATCATAATATGCATAAAACTGTACAGAAATATTTTGTAATGTATTGATTTTAAAAACAGAATCTGTAAATACAGTTTTAAAAAAGAGAGAAAGTTCACATGGCACACAATGAAAGATGTAGATATTTTGCTATTTATTTAAAGGAGTATTTTAAGAGAGTTTGAACTATCTGAAATTGATCAGTAATCAAAGTTGTAATCAAAGTTCTAATCATCTGAGTGCTTTTCCTCGAGGTAGAAGGCGATTCTCAGAAACAACTGCATTTCCTGTCCATTTTTGCACCCTATCTGTCTTCAGTTAGCAGAAAAACAACAACAACAACAACAAAATTGTGCCTTAGCTGTATTTCTGTCTAGGGGAGTTTGTTTCTGTCCGACAAAGCAAAATTTTTTGCAAAAACGTGGATGTATGAAATACTGTCATACCAAAAACACTGCAAGTGTATATAGATGCTTTCTGTCATACTGTGTTTTCAGATGCAGAATTTTAAAATTAAAAAAAATGTCTTTATGGAACATTGTTGTATGGCTTCTTTTTAAGCAGTATTGTGCATCTCCACACAGTCTCATGTTGTCTTCCATCATCGACCTACCCCAAGACTGTAGGATTTATATTCTATCTGAGGTGCTCCTACCACTGGACCCCAGCTGGATACGTGCTGAGATCCTGGGCGCAAACTGGGCCTCTCCTGGGAAAACCTGGTACAGGGACTCACTCCCTCAAAAAGGCTGTCCCACTACGTTACAAGCTATCCTCCTACAAACTATCCCCCTGGTTGCAGCAAAAATATATGATATTTAAATCTTTATTTCAAGGGAAGATAACAAGGAGGGACTCTCTTCTAAAGTACCACTTTTGGCATGTACTGTGCGCAGTACTGGGGATTGAACTCAGGGTTTCCACAGTGAACTACATCCCTGGCCCATGTTAATTTTGAAACAAGGTCTCACTAAATCAGCCAGTTTCCATGCTGAGTTCAAGGAGCATGGTTTATTAGTAACTATCCTGCTGCTCAACTAGCAAGACAGTTTCCTCTTCACCTCGCAGCTAAACTGCAGTTCCTGGGCTTGCCTTGCTTGTGAGCATGTAAATGTACTCCAGCCATGAGATCCAGGCGGAAGGATGGAGGATCTATAACCCATAAAAACTTGCCACTGACTTCCAGCTTCCGACTGAAAGCTGCTGCTTTTGATCTTCCCAATGTGGCAATTGATATGTTTTAAATTATCTTTATTTTTTTGTGCATCATTTACACAAACCATTATTCTACAGCTCACTTTAGAATCATAGAGCAATGGGAATATAAAAGGGGGAACCACATACAGGAGGAGCCTGGGTCTCTGCAGGGCCACAGAAAGGTCACAAGAGTCATTCTTCTGAAGATGACATAAAAAGATTCATTGTGCCATTACGAATTGTTACAGCAGCTTGTTTTACCTAAATCCATCCAGAAATAGAAATTCTAATATTCCTCTGAGAAAAATCTAAATCTCAGTCCCTTCACTCCAACAGTGAAGACTTAAGACACAAGGTGGATGAAGCAACTTGCCTGAAGCCACTTGTGCTCATCACAGTCAAGACTAGGACCAAAGTTTCATCTTCTCCGAGGAGATCTTAAAGAGTCACCAGGAGGGCGTGTTCCTCCGCCCTTGGTTTCCTCACTGCGATATTTATTACTGGCTTCATCAGGCCATGGCCAAAGACTGAGAGCAGCCAACTGACTGAGTTGTGAAGATACCGCAGACTGACCCTAATAGGCAAAGAATGGCACCAACATCCAAATAAGATTTTAGCAGGTAGAACAAAACAGACTGGCAACATTTTCTTTAGACAGTGGAGAGCCCTGCCAGCTGCAGCCTCCCTGAGCTTGGTGTCAGAGAGAAGGTGAGCGACTCTACAGCTGGGAAGACAGGCGGATTCAAAACTGATTTGCCCAAAACTTGTTCCATCCTGGCCTAGAGGCCAGCTTCACTGTCCTCTGCCTAAAGGTAAGCCCTCAAAAACTGGGTTTGGTAAAGCAAAAATGAACTTCTAAAATTTCTGTAGGACCAAGAGTCAAATCCATCTCCTTTACTATGTGTACCAGTGTCTCAGCATTTAGTACAGTGGACCCAGAAGGTGGCCACGCTAGTGATGAACCAGTAAATGAGGCTATATTTCTTAATTACTCAATAGAAGCATAGGATCCTTTGTCCAAGATGCTGTTTTTACATCCATCATTTGATTAATATTTGTCAAAACACAGATTATTGAAAAGTAAATCTTGATTTTGTTCTACCTCCAGTAATGTGGTAACACTTAAAGTTAGTTCACTGAAGCATTAGTTGGAATTTCTTTCTTACCTATCATCTTGATTTTTGATGTTCCCTCAAATTCAGACGTGTAGTATATATTCCAGTTACCACTCAGCATGTAGGAAATAGCTGACATTGGTTTAAATTCATCAAACAAATGGTTGCAAAACTTTTTTTTTACATCAAATGAAGCCGTTCTTCAAACATTGTACTTTTAAGACCCCAATATATAAAAGAGGCCTTTAAAACTTGGGATTGGAAGGGCTGCCCTCCTGGAATGGAAGCAGGTAGTAATGTCAGCAGTGCTCCCCTCCCTGCAACCAGCCTCTGGGGTCCCTAGTGAGCACTTACATGGACATGTTTTAAAATCCACACCTCTGGTGGAAGCAGCTAGGCTTTCTGTAGGGATGCCTTGTGCTCTTGCTTCCAGGGTGCTGAAGGTTAAGTTGTAATTCTGTTTCTCGGAATCTGACTAAGTCAAGAATAATTACATCCTCATCTGGTCTTGGAAATTCAGCAGGGTAGAACCTCAGGGCAAAGGCTAAAAGGAGATATGGCTGGCCCAAGGTCAAGTTTGGGGGCCTTTTGATCCTGGTGTGTTCAAATTTAGTTTATCTGTTACACTTATCTCTCTGGAACCTCATGAATCCCAGTTCTGGCAGGAGGTACTTCCTAGCTCTGGTTTTATATCAGTTTGCTACATGATCATGGCAATACTCTTTCCTGTGATGAATCTCAGTCCCATCACTTCCCAAACAAATAAAAAAGGGTAGAGGTAGCTGGGGAAAGGGAATAAAAAGAATCACAAAGTAATATGTGTATTTTTCAGTTCCTCAAAACAGTTATTATGTATCACAAACATGTACTAACAAAAAAAAAAGGATCTCACTGGCCAGAGTCCTCTCAAGTTCTGACACCCAGGTGTACAGTCCAGTTCCCACCCATCACTGACACAGAACATCCAAGTTGCCAGAAACCCACATCACAAAAAAGAGTCTGAAGATACTATTTGGCCCCATTCCTACCTACAGTAGTCAGGGGTTGCAAGGAACAGTAGCTCAACTCGTAGCTTAATCAGAAAGTGACTGCATTAAATCTAGACCAGAGAAGAAAGTTAAATGTAAAGTACAGTACAAGAACCATGGCAGCCTTGGGAAGACTCAAGACCAGAGCTGCCGCCTCAGGACTCACACAGGCCCCTTTACCTCCTGTTTGTTCTAGCCCCAGGTTGAGTCTTGTCTCTTTTCCAGAGAGCTCACTCCCCATGGTAGAGAAATAAGACTCTAGAAGTCCCTGCTCCTTGTCCTTCAAAGTCCAAAATACAAAAACATCAATGTCCTTTGTCTTTACTGCCAAAACAGATGACTCTGAGCCTGATGTCAGGGTCAGGCAAACAAGGCTCTGCGATGGGCCGAGCCTGGGCCTGGGGCTACCCTGTGGCCAGGATAGTGGGTAGTAAGCTGCGATTGGCAGGTCCATGCCTATCACGGGATTGGTGTAGAAGAGAAGCATATTCCCAAATGGAGAAGACAGCGTCCAACAACAAAACAACAGATGTCCATCTACCGCCACAGTCAACTCCAGCCCCCAGGGGGTTCTCAGCTTGCCAGTCCAATTCATTCCTGCTCCTCAAGGGCCCAAATTGTCTCTACCCAGCTCCTATATACCTCCCTAGGGGGAAGAGTTCTGGTTCTGTCTTAAGCAAATTATTTTAAATAAATATCACATGAATAGCACAAAAGATTAAATCCCTGCTTATTTATGGAGTGTTTATGTGGTAACATAATGGATTTTTCCTTTTATCCTTATAGCCTAGATGCAAAAAAATGGGTCATAGAACTGCTCTTTATAGATTATAATGGATGGTTGTTAAGTTACAGCAGAAGTGGGGCCCAGGTACATGTCGTGAAGACCAGCATGTCTCTCATGGTTTCTCAGGACTCACTCCAGGAGCCTGGCGCTTCCTTGGCCCCTTAGAAAGCATCCAGAGCACCTTGCTAGCAAACTTGTCCACCAAGTGGTGTCCATGGCTTCCTGAGTTGGTGTGTTAGGCTTCTAAGAGAAGAGCTGGTGAGGACGTCACAGTTCACTCTGCACCTTAGTAGAAGGTGGCTGTTAGGCTTCAGAGTAGATTGGGTACAAATCAGGAGAAATATAGGAAATACTGTTCAAATCACACTGTCAAGCCCAACCCACATATTAACATTTCCAGTGCCTATGAACGAAACAGGGACTCCTCCAGTTTTTGAAGCAGAAAATCCCATGTCCAAACACAGGTCTCATCATGAATGAGGTGAGTCAGACTTGAATCAAATTCATCAACCTCACTTGGGCTATGGTTCCTTACAAGGAAACCAGGAAATAATAACTACAAAACTATTGGGAGAATTTTTTAAACAATACATGTGACATACATATCTCAATGTCTGTATAGCAGAGGAGTTTACTAAATATCATCTCCCATTTCCTTTCTGTGCCAAAGGTGAAAGCTGCCCGGAGACAGGGACAGTGTCTATGTTCTTAGCCTGGCACATAAACTAGTGTGACACTGTTTGATGAATAAATAAATGACAAATGAACAAAATAAATGGACTGCTACTGCATCAGTAATTTTCTGACAGCACTGTGTTTTTCCTCACATCTATTTTCTATTCTATTTTCAACTTGAGGTCTTCCTAATGTTCCTATTTATAACAAGAAGGCATCACCTTGCCTTCTGAACATCAAGGGAGGTTATTTTTGAAATGACCTGAACAGAGGGAAACACAATACTCTCCCCAACTCTTTAGAGAGACTCAAGTTCAGCTGCAGCCCTGAGCTCCACATCCCCTGAACTGACTCCTTTTACAGACCACCACTTCTTTACTGTGTTTCTGTTTTCCTTCCTTTCTGAACTGGATTACCCCTCCCTAATAAGTACCCCAATCCAATTTGTTCCCCGAACGTATTATTGCAGACTATGTGGACAGCAGATTTTTACAAAAACTTTCGCATGAGAGACTCTGTGAGAGCATTTTAAATGATTTTGAATGTGGTATTAGACACAGCTCCCAGATGTGCTTTCATTCACCCCTCTTCATGCTTTGATCCTGTCTCTCCTGCTAGCCGCTTTCCTCCACCTCACAAAAATACCATTATCTCCTTTCATCTCTCTGCCTCTCTGCAGACCAGCTCCTCACCCTTCAGATTCCTCACCTAAGGAAATCCAGAACACTTAAGATCGCTCCTGAATTCTAAACGTACACAGAGCACTCTTAGAAGGAGCTCAGGTGGCAGTTCTAATACAATTACTACAAAATACACTCCCCTCAGTTTTTTGATTTGACACAATCCTAGCTTGTCAAGTGATGTCTGAGTGCTCTGGCTCTATTCTTTAGATAATGTCTTTTACTTTTTGGTAAAATCCTTGTGGTCTTCCTCAGCACAATGAGAATGATTGTGGCATCTCCAGGCTCATTCTCATTTTAACAGGAGCTCATTCAACCAGGGCGGTTGGTGAGCTGCTAGGCCACCAGGCTATCCTACCCGGAAAAGACAGTGGTGGGTAGCTTACAAGTGCTCAAAAATGAACTTGGGTGAACTCTGGGAGTGAAAATTGTTTAGAACTAATGGTATTTTCATTATATGCTTGGGTCCAATGAAGTACAGTCTTTCCTGCCAACTTTTATTTCCCAACCTTGAGTACTCATCAGCAGACAGTGACATTGACTTGTCATCAAAGGGCTGAGGTTTTGTGCATTGATATGGCCTATAGCTCAAATGTAGCTTGAAAGCCTGGAAATGGGCACAGAAACAGTCAGGAATATTAAAGACAAGGAAGTCTAACCATACTCTCTGTTAAACCTGGATCTTTGTCCAGAACCTTTGGTACTCCTTTCCTCAAATTCTGCCCATACATGATGAGCATTAATACTGGGGGAAAAAAAATAAGAATCAAGATATATCACATACAGGTACAAATTCTCAATGGTGAATGTGATCACAATCTATACTCAGAATATACCAATAAACTCAATTAGAAAACACCACTTGAAAGCTATATTGAAGATATAAATTGAAAGAGAAATAACCTAACATGGTTTATTGGTTATGTGACTTGAGCCACTCTATTTTCTGTGGTGGTGTTTTTCCATTTCTTAAAGGAGACAGTCTTATCTACCCTAGCCATTAGTGAGGGGTTCAGTAAAATTAAAGCAGCCACTCTCAACTATGGCCAGGCAGTAGAATCAATGAGGGGAGATTTCAAAATCCTGATGCTCATGCCACCCTAGGATAGTCAAGTCAGAATCTCTGGAAATGGAGCTTGAGACTCAGAAATCCCTAAAGTTCATGATGTGAAGTTAAAGCTGAGAAACACTGGATGGAATGCATATAAAGCTAAATACTGGAGGTCATTACTGCTGCCCTGTGCTTACACTGGTCCTTCTTTATACAGTAAGACAAAGCTCATCCTGAGATTGCAGTTTCCACAGATACACACACTAGTGCCCCATAATGTTGACATCAGAGCCACAAGGATCAAGGAGACATCCATAGTATTCACAGACAACACATATCAATGTTCCAGATTAACAAGATTTCCTTTAAAATGTGAGGCACAGAATCTATCACATATCCCAAGATTAGGAGGAGTAGGGCAAGCATGTCTTTTGTCTACCCTTCCTACCCCCTGCAGAAGTGTGTTTCACCTATCCCAAACAGCCTGGATATCATAAGTTCTCTGGATGGGGTTTTAGACTCCATCACCTGGCAGCATGCCAACCTTTTAATTATATTTTTGTAGGCAGTTCATTCCACTTCCCCTTCACCCTTGCTTTTGCCATGTAACCCCTTCCCAAACCCATGAGTGACCCCACTTGTCTCTGCACTCCAGAAACTATGGAGAATGTCCTGTCCATTTGGAAGCAC
This sequence comes from Thryonomys swinderianus, assembly GCA_004025085.1. Classification (NCBI taxonomy): domain Eukaryota; kingdom Metazoa; phylum Chordata; class Mammalia; order Rodentia; family Thryonomyidae; genus Thryonomys; species Thryonomys swinderianus. Next base: position 19,721 of record PVIC010033134.1, read on the forward strand.
TCCTGTATTCAAGGATCCTTCTTTGCAAGGATTTTTCTTTGATTGTCGCTACCTGACATCGCACTCAATCTGGATTGGCCAAGAAGCATCGGCTGCGTGGCAGATGTGGCCATGTCTGGGCTGGCACCACCCGCCCAGTAGCCTAGAGCTGTCTTGTGACATGCAGTAAGGCTCTCAGCTAGATTAGAAAGCTTGTCTGGGAATTGGGCTGTGTTTTCTTGACCCTCCCTACTCAAGAGCACAGTGTCAACAGAAAGCTTTTTAAAAAAATGGAACCTCGAATCTCCATCTAAGCAGTAAGGTATGCAGTAACTACTGGGACTGGGACTTGGGCAAGGCCTGTGCTGAGTGGCTCTGCCCAACCTGAACAGCGCTTACACACTGACTTCTCACAGAACCATCATGCGAGTTTCATTCCTGGAAATTGCATCTACGCAGGAAGTGCTAGGGTTGTACTTGGACTTCTGCAGAGGCCTAAGAGTCAATGATACCAGAAAGATGACCCAAGAAATCATTTCTTAAGCATTCTAAATATTAGCAAGAAAAATACTTGCAACAAGCAGTTTACAGACATTAACCCAAGAATCAAACCAAAA
>PVIC010033135.1:0-20274 GCA_004025085.1 Thryonomys swinderianus
AAAAAAAAAACATACCACACCCTCTTTATCCATCTGTCAATTGATGAGCATTGGACTGTTTCCAAGATTTAGCCACTGCAAACTGTGCTGCTATAAACAGGGGTGTGCATATATTGCTGTGGTATGATGCTTTTAGTTCTTTCAGGAAGATATAAAGAAGAATAACTAGTCAAGTCAAGTGGGGCTTCTAGTTTTAGTTTTCTGAGGAATCTTTCCACTGATCTCCACGGTGGTTGCACCTGTCTACATTCCCACCAACAGTAGAGAAAGGTTTCTTTTTCCCCACAGCCCCTCCAGAATTTCTAACCAAATTAATTTAATTTTTGTTCATTTGCTTCTTGAGACAAGGTCTCACTGTGCAGTTCAGGCTGATCTTGAACTCATTATTCCAGGCTGGGCTCGAATTCATGGTGATACTCTGCCTTGGCCTCCCAAGCGCTGGGATTATAGGCAATGCGCTACCAGTCCTGGTCCAATTTAATTTCAGAAAGGATTTGTAGACTGTACCATTCTAAATCTAAATACTGATAAATTTTCTTAAAACAAAACCAACTTTAGGTCTGGGAATCTAGCTCAGTGGTTCCAGCACCTGCCTTGCAAGCATAAAGTCCCAAATTCAATCCTGGGTACTAACAAAAGAAAATTCAAAAGCAACCCACAGGGAGGCGATGTGATTTAGGAGGTGGTGGAGGTGCCAATTAGTATAATCTGCTCATTGTACATTGTATACATCTATTGAAATGCCACCCTGTGCCCTGTAAATATATTAATTTGCATAAATATATATGTTAATGAATTTAAAAACAGACCCCCACTTGGGCGGGAGTGCCGGTGCCTGCCTTGCAAGCGCAAGGCCCTGAGTTCAATCCCGGTAACCATATACAATGCTGGGCATGGTGACTCACGCCCACCAGCAATCAATACCACATACCACAGTGCCCGGTGTGGTGGCTCAAGCCTGTAATCCCAGCACTCAGGAGGCAGAGGCAGGAGGATTGCTGAGTTCGAGGCTTGCCTGGGCTACATAGTGAGCTCAGGGCCAGCCTGAACTACAAAGCGAGACCCTGTCTCAAAAGCAAAAAAACCCAAAAAAAACAGACACCCCATAAGCACCTGTTAAAGCACATAAGAATTCCTTCAGGGCTCACAGTGATCTTCCTGGTGAGCAGCTGTCTGCCCAGGGCCACTTGGGGGAGGACTGTTTTGTTTGCATTTTTTCCCTTCTATTCACTTGCTCTCCCTAACATCTAGGATATGTATGTATGTATATATGTATGTATATATTTATTTATTTTTGTATCAGGATCTTGCACTTATGAGGTAGGTGCTGGAAACAATGAGCTAAATCCCTGGTTGTAACACTTAGGTTTTATACCAATAACTAAAGTTCTGCTTAAAATGTTAAAAAAAAAAAAAAAGGGCCGGAGGGTTATCTCAGTGGTTCCGGCGCCTGCCTCGCAAGCGCAAGGTCCTGAGTTGATTCCCGGTAACCACATATAATGCTGGGCATGGAGACACGCCCACTAACAATCAATGCCGCATACCACAATGAAGGACGTGGTGGCTCACGCCTGTCATCCCAACACTCGGGAGGCAGAGACAGGAGGATTGCTGAGTTCGCAGCGGCTTGCCTGGGCACCATAGTGAGCTCAGGGCCAGCCTGAACTACAAAGTGAGACCCTGTCTCAAAAAGCAAAAAAAAAAAAAAAAAAAAAAGTTAAAAAAAAGAATTGTAATTTTTAAAGGTTTTAAAAGATGTAGAACCGCTGGGTATGGTGGCTCACACCTGTAATCCCAGCACTCAGGAGGCAGAGGCAGGAGGATTGCTGAGTTCCAGACTTGCCTGGGCTACACAGTGAGCTAAGGGCCAGCCTGAACTACAAAGTGAGACCCTGTCTCAAAAAAACAAACAAAAAACCAAAAACCCCACATTTCTTTTGATTCATAGAAAAAATAATAACAAAATACAGCAGAATCTTCACAATGTGCACATGTGTAGCACAGTACACAGCCCAAAGGAGTGCTACATTGTGTGTGTGTGTGTGTGTGTGTATAAAATGGTGACGCTCATCACAGGAAATCACCACAGTGCATGGTGATGTTTCATAAAATGCCACTTTCTCTGCTTTTAGATTCTCTTTTTTTGTGTGTGGGAACAGAACAAACTCAGGATATGTGTTTGCAAGGTAGGCAAAGTGCCATTGAACTACATCCCCAGCTCTGCTTTTAGATTTTTTTCTTTTTTGGGTTACAGGGTCTTGCCGTGTAGTTCAGGCTGGCCCTGAGCTCACTATGTAGTCCAGGCAAACCTCAAACTCAGCAATCCTCCTGCCTCTGCCTCCTGAGTGCTGGGATTACAACCGTGAGCCACCACGCCCGGCACTGTGGTATGTGGTACTGATTGGGGTGGGTGTGAGTCATCATGCCTGGTATTGTATATGGTTACCGGGAATCAAACCAGGGACCTTGCGCTTGCTAGGCAGGCGCCGGAACCACTGAGCTAAATCTCTGGCCCTCATCTGTCATATTCTTAAGAGCAGAGGCGTCTATGCAAAAGGTGCAACTTGTATTCAATGCTGACTTGTCTCTCAGGTGCTTGGGTTCCACCTCAGCTGCAAAGCGGGCGGCCCTAGGACCCAGAAGACGCCTCCCCTCCTCTCTGTTCACCCCTTCCCTGGGGTTGAGACCTGTGCAGGGACGACAATCTATAAATTACTTCTGGGGATCACAATCTGTACATTGAGCCTGGGGTCTGTTTGAGGCGAGGCTGGTGCAGGTGTTGCCTTGTGACCTGGTTTGGTACACAGTAAAAAACTCCTTGCTCTTGGTCACAGCCAAGGCCTCAGTGGTCTGTGAGGCCGAGAGACTCAGGGCAAGATAACATCTGCTGAGGACGCCATGATTCTTTCAGAACAACACAGTAGAATTGTAACCCACATCCTATTCCTGCAAGAATTTTTGTTTCTCTTTCACTAGCTGCTGACACCCCTCCGTCCCTGCCACTCCCTGAGTCACTCTCTGCCCACCCCCAGGATGGTCTGCGCCCAGGAAATAGTGGGAAGCTTGGAGAGGCTTTGTCTCCGGCCATCCTGAGGCACTGATCTCCCAGCCCTCTTGTACTAAGTTGTCTTTCTCTTTCCTTCTCCTTCTCCATCTGGGTAGAGTTGGATGGCGAGTCTTCTGCCCTTGCTCTGGGGCCCCCACTTTCCTTCCCAGGCTTGCCAGCTCCCCACTGCCCTGCACCTGGGAGGGACCAGGGATGACCAGCCCCTCCACTCTGACTCCAACTCCTGGGGGGCACTGGGGCTGCTAGGAAACAGGGGTGCAGTCCCCCTCCCTGGGTGAAATGAAGGAAGGTGCCTGAGGAGAAGGCACACCTAGCTGGGGGGTGGGGGTGGGGACTGGAGTATAGGAGCTGTAAATTGATAGGGTGTTGGCTTTGGGTTTCTAGGCTGCTGTCCTGGTCACTCTAACTGCTGGCATCAGCAATGAGTGCATGGCAGGCCGGTGCCCTCTCTGGGAGTACAATGCTGAAACTCAGACTTGGCAGGGAGACATCTCTACACCTGAGGGGGGACACACATGGCTTTGGGGAAGGACTTCAGAGCTGAGGCCTAAGGCCCAGCAGGTGCTCTTAGCAAGGCAGGGCACTCCCAGGGCACCTCACAGAGTCCTGGGCCTGAAACCCGGGAACGTCTCCCTCCTGCCCAGTCCCTGTCCCTGCCAGCTCCTCTCACTGACTGGCCGGAACTGACTGTTTCCATACCCGTGTGGTCCTGCCTGTCAGTGAACAGCAGCTCTGTGCCACCCAGAGGGAAGTCAGGGTCACCCGACACTTCTTTCCGTCCCCCCAGACAGGCCACCAACAGGCGCTTTGGGCTCCAAACTCCAGGACTGTGTCCCCTACTCCGTGTCACGCTGTCAAGCCCCTCTCCTGCTTTACCTGGCACTTGCAATATTGGTGTCTCTGGTCTCTCCTCCTCCACGTCCCCCGCGAGCCACTGTCACCAGAGATGGTATCTCACACATCACAGTGCCTGCCAAGGCCTCCAGCAGCCCCACGCCACTCACAGTAACTCCGACTCCTCCATCTGCTCCAGAGCTGACTCCTGGCAGGACAGTCCTATGGAGTCGAGTGTTCTGTCCAATACAGGCCAGGGTCCCGTTTCATCCAGATCGTGCCAAACCTCAGTGCTGAGTTCAATGAACCATGTCTTTTCCTGAAACCTTCACAGCAGCACATCTCAAGCAGTTGAGCGTGGTGGTAGAGACGTCTGCTCCCAGCGCCCTGGGAGGCCGAGACGGCAGCACCACAAATTCAAGCCCAGCCAGGACAACTTAGTGCCGTGGTGAGATCCTATCCCAAAGTAAAAAGAAGCTCTAGGGGGTGTGGCTCAGTGCAAAGGCCCTGAGTTCAGTGGCCAGTACCAAAAAAATACATTAAGTTAAACAACTGTAGGCTAGCCTGTAATCCCAGCTCTTGGAGGCAGAGGCAAGAGGATTGCTGTGAGCTCAAGGCCTACAGAGTGATTTCAAGGCCAGCCTGAACCACATAATGAGATCCAGTCTCAAATACATACATACATACATACATACATACATACATACATACATAAAATGGATCAATCAGTCAATGTAGAGCTGGACACAGTGTTGGGCAACTATAGTCCCAGCTACCTGGGAGGCTGAGGGAGGAGGATTTTTGTACCTAAAAGACTATTTCACAATCAAGTAAATAAGTATTTAAAAATAAATAAAACCATGCCAAAGTAAAAAGTTTACTAAAGTTGGGCCGGAGATTTAGCTCAGTGGTTCTGGCGCCTGCCTCGCAAGCGCAAGGTCCTGAGTTAGATCCCGGTAACCACATAGAATGCTGGGCGTGGTGACTCATGCCCACCAACAATCAATACCGCATACCACAGTGCCGAGCGTGGTGGCTCATGCCTGTAATCCCAGCACTCAGGAGGCAGAGGCAGGAGGATTGCTGAGTTCGCTGCGGCTTGCCTGGGCTACATAGTGAGCTCAGGGCCAGCCTGAACTACAAAGCGAGACCCTGTCTCAAAAAAAAAAAAAAAGTTTACTAAAGTTAAAATAAAGAAGAAAATGGGGCTGGGTGGTGGCTTAGAGGTAGAGCACACAGAGGTAGAGCCTCAAGGGCCTGAGCCCGAGGTCCATCCCTGGCACAAAGAAAGGGAAGCAAGGGCCGGAGGATTAGCTCAGTGGTTTCAGCGCCTGCCTCGAAAGCGCAAGGTCCTGAGTTCGATCCCTGGTAACCACATACAATGCTGGGCATGGAGACTCACGCCCACCAACAATCAACACCGCATACCACAGTGCCGGGCGTGGTGGCTCACGCCTGTCATCCTAGCACTTGCGAGGCAGAGACAGGAGGATTGCTGAGTTCGAAGCTTGCCTAGGCTCCATAGTGAGCTCAGAGCCAGCCTGAACTACAAAGCGAAACCCTGTCTCAAAAAAAAGAAAGAAAGGGAAGCAAGCGTGAAGCCACACACTGCAAAAGCATGGCACAGCTGTCTGCCAGGAAGGGCGACATGGGACCCCCCACAGGAAGGGAGGCAAAGGTGACGTCGGGGCCCACACATGCGCATACCTGACCCTGCACACACAGGAGGGTACTGTCTTCCCACTTTAGGCTGTGGACTGGACCTCAGGGAACCCAGAAGACACTGGAGAGGGTGGCAGAGCCAGGGCAAGGGGGATCAGCTGAGGGTTCACGGCTGCCCTGGGGAAGAACTGCAAGGGACCCCGAGAGGAGGAGGGCACCATTCCGGGAGGGAAACGGTGTGATGGGCCGGCATGGGAGCTGCGGCTCCTTTAGGGCAAGGGCGGGACATGGGGCACCGGGCCTCAGGCAGGAGTAGATGAAGGTCCTAGTCAGCTCCAGGCCTCAAGGACACCTGAGGGCACTGGCTGAGAGGAGGAGGTGGGGGTGGGTAGCCTGGCATCCAACCAAGGCGAGCAGAGGCCAATGGGAGAAGCCAGTGTGAGGGGGACTCTGGCTGAGGCCTCCAGAAGGGAGGAGTGGGTGGCAGGCACCTTTGGGAGTCGGGAGCCAGATGTGGTAGGAGGTAACTGGCCGGCAACCTTGTCGTCCCCAGAGAGGCCTTCCCTGCCTGCCGACTGCCCAGCCCTCCGTTCCAAACCCGGCCTCTCTTCCAGCTCTGCCTCTGCAAGGCCGGAACACTGCTGCCTCTCTTTGTGTGTCTGGGTGTGGCCACGGAGGTTCACTCGTGGACTGCTGCGTCCACGCATGAATGACTGGGGTGAACAAACGCAAAACATTCAAGAGGCAAGAGGAAGAAGAAAAAGGGCCCCAGCCTGATGTGGTTGATGCACCTCTGTAATCCCAGCACTCAGGAGGCTGAAGCAGGAGGACTGTGACAAGTCTGAGACCAGCTTGGGGTACACAGCAAGGTCAAGGCCAGCCTGAACTACACGGTGAGCTGCTGTCTCAAAGCAAAACACAAACCAAAACCCAAAGCCCCAAACCAAAAATCCAAAACCCACTTGAGCTCCAAGGCCTGGCGTTGTAGTGCACTCCTGTAATCCCAGCACTCTGACAGTCTCAGTCAGGAGGATGATAGTCAAACCCAGCCTGAGCAACTCAGTGAGACCTGTCAAAATCGTAAGATTAATCGAGCTTTTTAGTTTTTGTTGACAGAGGGTCTAAGTTCCCCAGGCTGGCCTGAGTTTGCAATCCTGTCTCACCTTCCTAAGTGGCTGAATTACAAGCACTGCCACCACATCCAGCTCTTTCTTTTATTGGAAGTCCTGAAACCCAGGTCCTTGTGCATGTTGGGCATGTGTGCTCTCACCTAATCACAACCCCCCAGTCCCAGGAACTCCCCTTTAAAAAGCAGCACATAGGGCCGGAGGGTTAGCTCAGTGGTTCCGGCGCCAGCCTCGCAAGCACAAGATCCTGAGTTTGATCCCCGGAAACCACATACAATGCTGGGCGTGGAGACTCACGCCCACCAACAATCAATACCACATACCACAATGCCGGGTGTGGTGGCTCACACTTTGTAATCCCAGCACTCGGGAGGCGGAGACAGGATTGCTGAGTTTGAAACTTGCCTAGGCTACATAGTGAGCTCAGAGCCAGCCCGAACTATAAAAAGAGACCCTGTCTCAAAAAAAAAAAAAAAAAAGCTGCACATAGCCGGGCACGAATATAAACTGTATCTCAATGATGTAAGGTAGACCTTGTGACACTTGCCTATAATCTGAGGACTTTGGGAAGCTGAGGCAGGATGATTGCAATTTCAAATCCAGTGTGGACAGCTTGGTAATTTTGCCAGACCTTTTCTTTAATTAAGACAAATAAGTGAGAGGAGATGTAGCTCAAGGCAAAAACCCTGGGTTCAATTTCCAATACTAGGAGAAGAAAATGCCTACAATATAACCCAAGAGAAACAAAATCATAAGCCTATGTTTACACAGATTTGTACACAAATATTTGTAGCACTTTTATTCATAACTTACAAAAATAGGTAATACAATTTTACACCAACAAGTTGATAAAAAAAATTATGGAGTATCCACAGAATGGAATAGTACTCAGCGATAAAAAATGGGCTTGAACAACTGCATAGTGTTAGGATTTCAAGGACACTGCTGTAATGCCACATTGCATCACTAGGTGGCACCAAAAGGCGGTGTATAGTTCAGTTTCTTTCCTGAGGCCACTCTTCACGATCGCAGCAGGCTGAGCATTGTTTCCACTTAGGGGGAGTGGGAAAACGGAGGCCTGGAGGGCCAGGTGTGGTGGCTCCCACCTGTACTCCCAAAGCTCCAGAGGCAGAGGCAGGAGGATCTCTGTGAGTTTGACGCTGACCTGGGCTACATAGTGAGTTCAGGGCCAGCCTGAACTACAAAGAGAGGCCCTGGCTCAAAAAAAAAAAAAAAAAACTAAAAAGTGGAAAAATAAGAATTAAATCGTGTCATATACTGTTACAAATTCCCAATATTGAGTGTAATCATGATGTGTATATACAATGTACCAATAAAGATAAAAATAAAATAAATAAAAGGAAGGAAGGAAAGACAGAGAGAAAAAGAAAATGGAGGCCGGGAAAGGATAGATGACATTCTCAATCCTGCCAGAACCAGGATCTGACCCATATCTCTGACATTTTCTGGGCTTCTGAATCGACACTGCAGGTAAACCCTGAGATCTTCGCCTACAGTCTATCTCCTCGTCCTCCTAGGTCTTTCTTAACTTCACCCCTACACTGGAAGACATCTGCTGGGGAAGGCTGGAGAGGTAGGTCCTGCCACTGAAATTAGAAGGGCCAAAAACCAAGTGAAACTGTACAACTAGAGAAGCAAATACAGGCTGGCCCTGAGCTCACTATGTAGTCCAGGGAAGCCTCAAACTCAGCAATCCTCCTGCCTCTGCCTTCTGAGTGCTGGGATGACAGCCATGAGCCACCACACCAAGCACTGCGTGTGTGGTACTGATTGCTGGTGGGCCTGAGTCACCACACCCGGTATTGCTGTATGTGGTTAACTGCGGATCGAACCAGGGACCTTGTGCTTGTTAGGCAGGTGCTGGAACCGCTAAGCTAAATCTTCAGCCCAGTGTGTGTGGGGGGATTATATTACACCCTTGAGCTGTCCACAGTGGTATAATCCCAGTTGCTTGGGAGGCAGAAGCAGGAGAATGGAAAGTTCAGTCTGGCCAACTTTTCAAGACCCTAAAATGGTGCGGAGAGCAGCTCAGTGGTGGAGTGTTCCCCACCAGGACTAGGTTGACCCCCAGGACTAGGACTATGGGAGGGGGCAGGTGGGGTGTGTGCTGCCATGCCCATCACCTCAGCACTGAGGCCAAGGTACAGCCTGGGCTATGTAGTTAGAAGATAACCAGAACTACATAGTGAGCCCTTCTCAACCAGTAATAACCTAGCCCCTCTTCTGCATGTAATCTGGAAAGACTTTCTTCTCATTCCTTTTGTATTCGAGAGGCAGAAGTGGCCTCTGGCCCGCTGATCAGTGTCGAGCCCACCACCAGGAACTATGCGTGGAGCTCTGCTTGTGGCCTTTGCTCTTCAGTGGAGTCTGTTGCCTCCATGGAACTTCTGTTCCATCACCCACACAGCACTATGCAGTTCAGTCTGGCCTTCTCTTGCCTCGGCTCCCCCAGTGGTCTGGTCACAGAAGTGTCCCACCGGGCCTGGCCAGGCTTTCTCTGCAAAACCAAAGCTGGGCAGCTTCCCCCTAACCTCGTTGGATCACCTCAGTGTAAAACACTGGGGTTGGTCAGGAGCTAACTTGCCTGGGCTCTTGCTTCTAGGAGGACAATCAACCCACTGAACACACAGCCAGTGAGGAGTTATGATTTGCTGGGTTCGGCGGCACATACCTGTAACCCCAAGCCACAGAGGGTCAAGGCAGAACAGAGTTCAAGGCCAGCCTCCACTACAAAATGAGACCCTGTCTGAAATCAGAACTGGTGACTCTGGACATGCTGCTGCACACACAAACCCAGGGCTCCAGGTGGGGCTGAGGCAGGATTGCTGCAAATAAGGCCAAGATCAGCCTCAAGTCATGGCAAGACCATGAACAGAAACCTTGCTGGGCATGGTGGCTCATGCCTGTCATCCCAGCACTCAGGAGGCAGAGACAGGAGGATTGCTGAGTTGGAGGCTTGCCTGGGCTACACAGTGAGCTCAGAGCCAGCCTGAACTACAAAGCAAGACCCTGTCTCAAAAAAAAACAAAAACAAAAACAAAAAAAACCTTTACAGCTACATACTAATAAATTTAGGGCTGGGGATGGAGCTCAGTGGCACAGCACCTGCTTGGTAAGCGCAAGGTCCCCAGTATCAAATTTTAAAAAATTAACTGAGCCAGACTTGGTGGCTGAAGCCTTGTGATCCCAGCACTAGGGAGGCAGAGGCAGGAGATTGCAGAGTTCAAAGCTTTCCTGAGCTGCACAGTGAGCTCAGGGCCAGCCTTAAGTTCAAAGCAAGACCCTGTCTCAAAAAAAAAAAAAAAAAAAAAAGGGAATTGACTAGGTTCAATCAAATCAAGCTGCTTCCTTGGCAGAGTTCTCATTAGATCTTCACCTTTGCAAACTGCACCTTGCTGAGCTCAGATGTTTTTTTAAGAAAATGTTCCCCTTATAGTTCAGGCTGGCCTCAAACTCCTGGCAATCCACTTCTGGCATTATGGGGCTGCACCTCATGTGGAGTTCAAAATGTTGTAAGGCTCTGGCATGTGGCTCTTGGTCAATGAGCAGTAGCGATAAACTCTAGGGCAATTAAATGAAAGGATTCCAGCGTTTTCACAGGTAGCCCGTGGATTACTTGGAATCTGGAATTATCTTGCAGCCAGGAGCTGTTTCCTGTCAGCTTGATTTAGACCAGGTGTCATCACGGTTCCTTAAGGAAAAGGTTAAAATGGTGTATTCTATAATACAACTAATTTTGGCACAGCAGTTGTAAATCCATTATACACCAACTATTAGGTAGTTGGTAGAGTTGACAAACTTAGAAATCACTGTTAAATAAAGTAGCAAACTTTTAAATAGTATTTATATTTGGGCAACTAATTCAGTCCATTTAGGACTGGTAAGCGGATTAACCTATACCACCGTGTGTTAAGTGGAAGCTGAGGCCAGGTACACAGGCCACTTAGGAAGATGGACTCAAGGCCAGCCTCTACCAGTGTCTTAAAAATACCCACCAACCTGTGGGAACATAATGAGGGGAAATAAGTATGATTCTGAAAGAAAATAAAAGAGCATGTTATATATAAGGGGTGGGAGTTGTGGGTGGGTAGATGTGGGTAAAAATGAGAATTAACTTGTGTTATATACTGGTACAAATTCCCCAGTGTTGTGATTGTGAGCTGTATATAAAATATACCAATAAAGAATTCAATTAAAAAAATACCCAGTAAGGCAAACAGGACGGATGCAGGACACCTACATAGCTCTTCCCCTCTACTCTATGGACAGATCGGGCTTACACAGAAAATAACCACACTAATAGAACTTTTCATTTTTTTATTTCATTAAAATCAAAGTTTTAAATAGTTTCTTCAAATACCAGATGCACAGGACACTTGAAAACAGGGAACCTATCAGGGCTCCCGTGAACACAGATGAACTAACACCTGGAACAGCTGCAGCACTGTGTAAATTTAAAGATATTATCACCCCAACACTCATCCTGCACTCAGCAGCCCTCCCTGAAGAGGCCAAGTCCTGAAGGGACCAAGTCAAGCAAAGACGCCGCAGGGATTTGAACCCCGTCCTGGAAACCAGGAGTGCCAACCACCAGCATCTTTTGCTTTTTTTTTTAAAGCTAGGAAAAGGCCAAAAAGCAAAACCTGAGAAAACAAGTGCTTTTGTTTTCTCAGGAAAAGAAAAACCTTTACAACCCTACTGAAGAGCACTGCACTGGAGAATCTGCTTCCGCTAAGATGCTAGCTTGGCCAAGGATGTTTATGTTCACCTGAAAAAGTCTTAGCAGAGAGTTTTTGCAATCCCACCCAGCAGCCCTCTCCACCACTACAAGCCTGTCTTCTATGTCACATGTTCCCACCCAGCAGTAGTTTTTAAAACATGTCATCCATTTTATTGGCTTAAGATGGTTTTTGTCACTAGGTAAGTACGTACATAAAACATCTTAAGAGTGCTGTGGTTTTACTATTCTGTTAACAATTTGCACACAAACCAATGGCCTCTTCTAGTAGTAGAACGCGCCAGACCTCGGCACCATGGTTACCTTGAATAGATAATGCATCATGCTCACAAGGATCCAAGTTACTGGCTGCATCGAGGTGAGGGGTGGAGGGTGTGCTAGGCCAAAGGCAGGGGATGGCGATGTGGCAGAGAAGTCGCTTGTGGGGAGACCTTGCTTTTAACAGGCTTCTGGAAAAGCTAGGGAAAACCGGTTGCCCGCTTTCCCCCTTTCCCTCCCCTTCAAGCATTGCTTGAGATGTGGGCTTTGTTAAAAGCTGCTATAAAAACAGCCTTAAATGTTAAGGTGAGCCCAGGGATACTCAAGCCTTCTTCTGGATGCTTCACTCCAGAAAGGTGTTGAGGCGAATCCTCACTGGTAATAAAGATCAGGTTATGAGGCTGACACAACTTAATGACCTTAGTGTAACAGCGCTTTGTAGTCTCTTGCCACAGGAAGGCTCCCGGTGTCCTATTTTAAGCCTTTGGTGCCTTTAGTGAGGGGTACCTGAAAAATCTTAAGAACAGGCTTAGCGCCCACCTCACCCCTCCACCCCCAAGCCAAACACAACTTGCTCGCATGCTACTTACTTCAGCATAAAGCTGAAGGCTTTCCAACACTGATTTATCCATAACTGATCTGACTTCGTAAGTATATAAAAAGCTTGTTCACCTGTTGTCCTCATTTTGTCCACTGATGCATTCAACTGGATGCTCCTTCTAGTCTGAAGAGTACCATCTGAAAGAACTATTGGTTCCCAATCCCCACATTTAAACTGGAATGTTTGTTTTTAATTTAAAGTAAATAGGCTATTTTTCCTTACTGGGTCTGTCTGGCTTCTCTGGCCCTTCGCATACGTGTCTGCTGTTCTCAATGTTCCTGCATGTAAGAATTGAGACCAAGGGAGGGGAGAGAGAAACCCACAAAAGACAATGCACTAAAAGACCACTGAACTGTTGTTAAACATATTTCCACTTGCCAGTTCTTTGATGACTGCTGCTTGTTTGAATTTATTTCTTGTCACTGATTTTAAGGTTGAATCTGGAAAAGACTAAAGGCTTCAGTCCCCCCCACCCCCGTACCAGAAATAAACAAAAAAAAGCATTTTACCTAAAGCACAGCAAAAGGTACTTGGCTTGAACTCACAAACATGGATTACTTAAAAGCTGCAGGAATTTCCTCAACACTCAGCCTTTTATCACTCATGGATTTTTTTTCCTTCAACAATCACTACTCCAGACATTGGGGAAACACAACTTTTAATCATACTCCAGTCGTTTCACAATGCATCCTAATAGCAGCAGATCAGAACAGTACTGCATTTTTATTACTTGCCAAAGGACAGACAGACCTGAGGCCAAGACAACTGCATTCTCAGTGTAGTCTGTAAAAAAAAAGCTAAAACAAGTAAGCCCCTTCCCCTCCTCCCTTCCCTTCAAATTCCAGGAAAACAATTGAGTAGGCTGGTAAAACTCACTGCAAGGTCTCATACTCTCACTAGGAGACAGAAGGCAGAGCCAAGCACTCATATATGCAAAGTCAAAATCCTGAACAGCTCCATGAAGGATGAATTGAAGCCTCTGCAAAGGAAAATTCTCAAAACACCCACAAATGTTCCCTCCCCAAGCCTAGCTCCACAGTGTGATACACTTAACACTTGATGAGATGATTTAAGCATTTTTAACATGCAAACTTTGAAAATGTGGAAAAATCTTAATTTCTCTAACCACTGTCAATTTATACTCCTGACTTTCTTGAAACAAAATAGTTACCTTTTACTCTCATTAGCTCCCAACTGTCTAAGAGGTATTTTACTCCTTATTAAGAGGGTCTCTATTGCCATGGGTCTGGGATTATTTTAAATGCTCATCATTTTATGAAGAATAAAATTTGTTTTTCCTGCCTTAAATTAGTTAAATTCGGTCTTCTGTTCAATTCCTGCTCTTGTCCATTAAGTGTTCGAAGACAAAGTTTCTGAAAGATTAGAGAAGAATACCCCCCGAGATTGCCCCAACACTAACTACAAACAACATTTTATTTAAATAATGAGACAGCTCTTCTAAATACATACATCATCTAGTAATATTTTATTAACTTATGACTTAAGTTTTATGCACAATATACAACACAAAATATAAGTTTTAGCGAGATTAACACATCTGACCTAATAGTACATTATGCTCTCTTCTTTTGTAGGGATACTTGAGGTTTCTTCAGAGAATAAATCCTAGAAACTGTTTCTTGGCATTGTGATCAAGCACTTCTTACTTGAGGCTTTTAATTAAAATATAAACACCTCAAATGAAGTGTAGTATCCCATCTCACCGAAGGCCAATGGCACAAAACCTAGTTACAGATGGGAAAGTACCTCACAATCCTGAAATGCCCCAAGTATGGGGTCAGGAAAAAGTGCCATGTTTGATAACCTCCACAATTCATAATTAAGCATTTATCCCTAACATGCAAAATTGCAGATGCAAGTTAAACTTATCTGTTTGTTAACAGCTGCCTGCTGTTTTCTCCTCCCAGATGAAATGAAGCAACTCTTCTGATAATGAAGAGAAACCTGTCTGAGGCAAACGAAAGATTGGCACACAGCACAGCCTTTCAATCCACTTGATCCCACTCATCTCAATTATTTCAGCTTCTTTTACTCCAGGGTTAATGTAGTATATAATCATTTTCGTTTCATTTCGCTTTATTCTGCTTTTGTAAAAGCAGGGTTTGAGGTAGACATTTGATCTTCATTGTTCCTCAATTCCTTATTTTTGTGGGTATAGCTTGATAAATCATTAACTTTAAATTGGTAGTTCTTATTCGTTTATAAATTTTTTTTTGCATATGCGGCCAATGTTTTCATCAGTAGTAAGATCTCAGGGTTATGTTTATTCCCCAATGGAGGCATGACATAATCTTTTCTGCCTTTACTTATCATTCACCAACGAGCTGTTCCCTCTGCATCTAGGTCATCATCATACTGCCAGGCTTGGTTATGACTCTGAAGATGTTATCTGAAAAAAGTCTACAGAAAAAAAGGTTTCCCCTCCCTCATCAACAAAAGCCCACCCTCTAAGAGAGGTTTAATGCCAACTATCACAATTCTTAGTCACAAAATATACATATTTAAAATTCAATGCACAAAATTTTAAAGCATACCTTTACATCACGTACTGCCAGTCATACAAAGTAGTTTTTCCTAAGCTAGGAAAAACACTCAACTGAAAATGGAATCTTACTTGATAATATAAAAGCTACCATCAGAAGAAATCCCTTCAGGATCATTAAGTCACATCCTTTGCTGAAGTTCCTACAGTAGTATTAAGTTATATTATACCACCTGAAAAAAATTCCAAAAGAGAACCACACACTACCATCTGTATCTGAAATTTAGGTTTTTAAAAATTTCCCGAGGCATAAACTATTCAGTGTCATTCCAGTAGGCTAAACCAACCCCAGTCCAACAATTTCCTTCCCCAAGTCTCACGTGTATATACCTTGAAAGACGTCACTATGGTTTAATTCCTTGCCCAAATTAATGCACTTGTACACCCAGTGACATCTCCCCAGCTGCCCAATTCAGAAATTGGGAGAAACAAAAAACTTAGATTGGGAGTTACTTGCCAACTTGAATGCTGAGATTTCCTTAGATTTTCCATTCTAAGTATTTAACTTCTCTGGAATGAATTATCTGAAATCATAAACTAAACAATTACCTAAACCCCCCTCCCAACCACAACAAGCTGCCAACTAATCGCCAGTCTGCCCCTCCCCTTTTGGTGCTGTAAACCAAGTTATTTGAAAACTTAACTTCAACACTTGGCCTAGCCAAGCTCTTCTGAAGTTCTCCTGAGTTGACTGAGTATGAACCAAAGCTGCACTGCGCTGTACTTTTCAGCTTCCACTGGGAAAACTCGTCCAAGGATAAAAGCAGCTCCAATCCCTGCAGGTGTTCGTGCCAACAGCATAGCAGTACACGCCTTCTCTAACCCAGTTTGTCAATAGTACTATAGCATCTGTGGAAAATCTTAAAAAAAAAAACATTTCCTCCCCCACCCTCTTCCCTGTTAAAACCATCCCCAAATACAGTTCAGGAAGGAGTTACAGTGCTTTAGAAGTCTGATTAAGGGGTTTTAAAAATAGTAAAACTACCAGCCACTTTTCCAATGGACAGCTCCTCCAGACTCAGAGTGCTACTGGTGCTCTAGTCTCTAGAATCTGTAAACCTGCAGTTTTCTGATTATCCTGATACTGGATTTTCTTTTTTTTCTGTTACTTGGAGTCATCTGCCTTTAGGATTCTAGACAGACCTAAGGGGAAAAGAACTCAAAAACACATTTTGCCCCCGTCCCCACCAAGAAAAAATTTCCCCATTACAACACCCAGACTCTACATTTGTAAAACTAGTAATTCAGGGTGAGGAAAAATAAGTTAACTATTCACAAAACTAAAACACCTCGTTACTCCAAAAATGAACTCCTTACAGATTTACTTAAATTTTTTTGTCTGCTAGCTCTATGAAATTCATGTTTTCCCTCTAATAGGTTTTTTAAAAACTTGCCATCTACCATTCCTCCGTGCCTTGGCAGTCTGCCCTCAAATGCTTCAGACAAGATGCATGACAGAACGTTAAGCCTGAAAAAGAAAAGCCTACAACACCCGGAAATCGGCCTACACCCGTATAAATCATTTACAAACTACACACGCCCCCAATACCATTAGAAAGCAAAGTAAAAAGTTACCATACACAAGTTACAGGAAAGGACCACACAGCCGACCGGGTTTTTACCACACCACTCGCTCGCTCTCCCTGCAGCTGTGCACACTGGCATGCTGGTCTAGGAAGCCGCTAGCTATCCACCGCGCCTGCTCGCCGCCTCCAGTAGTTGCCAAGCCAAGCCGCTAGCTTCACAAAACCGCACTCGCTCCGCCTTCGACTCCTCTCCTAGCTTCACCACCACAACGTTAGGGGGCGCCTTCCTCCACCAAATCGCACCGCTTCCTGGACTCCTTCCTATCTTCACCACGAACTGCCGCTGGCTCCTCAGTCCTAGCTTCACCAACAATGGTTCCCGGAATCCTGTCTTCCTAGATTCACTGAATCCACTTCTCTTGTCAGCTGCCATTAACACTAGTCCTCAGGCCTTTTTAAGTATTTGCGCAAAGTCCAAAACTTGATCTTGAATTCAAAGTCCTTTAAACTTCAAATTGAATTAAGCTAATGGTTTTAAAGCCTTCAATTCTTGAAATACTTCCCAAAGCATTCTACCTCTGCTCTTTAAAATTATTTCGGTCCTTCTAGCTTCTTCTCCATGTAGTCTTAAGTGCCATTTCCCTACTAACTTCAATCTTCATAACTGGCTGTTCTAAATATATATATATATATATTTGCGTCTTCATATCGGCACCACCATTAAGTTAAAAATGATGGGCTTTTAAAAAATAACTACCAATTATATTTTACCAGGTGTTTCTGGCTTCATCTTTTCTTGTTCACTTGTTTTAGCTCCTGTTTTTCTATCTGAAATTCCTCTCCTTGAGCGAATTTTATTTTCTATCTTGTTTCTATCTTCTAGTCTTCTATACTTTGACCCTTTTGTCGAATACCTTTCCTTCACAATATTTTCATCTTGTAAGTTTCTTCTATCTTGTTCCTTAACATTTCCGGCTTCAATACCTTTCCTTCATAGTATTTTCATCTTTTATTAGTGTCTTCTAACTATCTTGTAGCTTAAATAACACTTCTATCTTCCAAAGACATGTATTTATCTTCTAGTTTTCCTATCTTCTCTTGTCTTGTCTTCACCTTCCTTTACACTTCTGTCTTCGAGTTTTCCACTTCAAATTTAACCTACCGTTCCCAACTAATACTTATTTCGATATTTATTAAATACTTCACGACGCCATCTTTCCTGCGTCATGGTCTCTTAACCACCTTCCAGTTAACCTTCCTTAATCCATAATTACCTACAACTTCACTTTAAAGACATTTAGACTGTTTAATGTTTAACATTAATTCTACAAGGCTACCTTTCTCTAAAGGCTACATCGAAAAGCTTCAAGGCTTAATCTAAGAGGCTAAATTTTCTTAAAAGTAGCTCCATGTCATCACATTCATATTCTTTCTCAAACTACTTTTCGCTATTTAAAAAAAACTATTTAGAATCACTTTAATGATAAAACACTATTCTCGTTAAACTAGCGACTATTATTTAAATTTCCTAGTTACAGCAATCTTTTTAAGGAAAAACTTATCTGTCGCTCCTTCAGCACCTGCCGCTTCTGCGCTCCCTGCCTCAATGCCTGCAGCCCAAGCCTGGAGAGCGGTATTTATACATGAATGACAACGCACATCGCGAAAATAAGTAACCTTCCGCAGCCTTTGTGAGGTAGAAAATTAGTCCCCCCGGAAGGGGTAAAAATAGACTCGAAATTATACAATTCTTTGGACTGTTCTTAACAGCTTATAGTACTTGAATACAGAGTAATACCCAGAAATACCTAAGATTAACTAGAAGGTAAACGCTGAAAATATCAATCGGAAATTACATTTAAGCAAGTTATCAAGCCACAACTCGGACCCACGGGGCATTTTGAAAATAGCCCTTAGAATCTTTTTGTGTTTTCGTGAAGCACAGTAGGTGATATTTACTGTTGTTTGAATAAAATTAAAATGTGTTTGCTGAGAGCTTTCCCATTTCGTAATCGGACGTCTACCTTGCAAGTACCCACTGCAGATATCGGACAATAAAATGTTTCTCCCCACCGCCCTGGACCCTGGAAGTTGCCTGAATTTATGCCACACATTCTATTATGTCTCTTCAGGTCGGCACATGGAGCGATCTGCTCAGGAGGCCAGGGGGTGCGAACACCCACTCTAAAAAGGGCTCTTGACTCGCCCCGGGAGCTCCGGAGTGTGGGCGGCAACCTGAGTTTTTAAACACCCGAAGCAGCTCGGCCATTTTACTCGGTTCACGTTTTCAGTATTCAAGGGCAGCTTGACCCCACAGGTTTGTTGTTCGTGAGAAACATGAGCTCTCCGAAGGGTCCGGGCCTCAAAGTGAGCAAAAGCCAAACCGCCACGGAAATCTAAGTTGAAGTATCTTAAAAGAGTCACGAAAAGCAAAGTGGTTTCGCCTCCCGAGTCGCAGCGACCTTTAGGAGTCAGGCCGCGAACGTCTCCTAAACGTAGTTGTCATTTCTGCTTCTTCTGGGGTTTACAGATCCTGTGTCCCTGTTTTCACCGATCTTAATGCTTTTTACATCACATCTGGGATTAAAAGCATTTTCGTGAGCCTTGTATCAGTTTTTTTTCCACACAGTTTGGATATTTTATTTTTAAGCGTCTCACGGAGTTACGTGCACAGGCTCAAGGAGACACTGATTTGCCCGGGTTGGGGGTGGCGCAAAAACGTGGAGAGACCGAAGCGTTGCGCCAGATTCCAGAACTCCAGGCTGCTGACCCGGGACGCCAAGAAGACCTCGGCGCCAGCCACAGCCATTTCGGGGAGAAGAGGGAGCTGCGGGCCGTGGGCACAAAGGCTGGGGGAAGGGCGCGACTCTCAGACTCGCCCCGCGCAGGGATACGCGGGCCGTGAGCCGCCCCTTCCTTGTGTGGAGTTCCGGCTCGCGGGCGGACGCCGCCGGCTCTAACCGGCTCCAGCCGGTTTTGGCTACCTTCCGGGAGCGGAGGCGGTTGCCGCAGTGCTTTCGTGCGCAGGCGCGCCCCGCCCCCAATTCCTGTTCGAGAAAGTGGCGCGGGGGCGGGGTATTCCTGTTCGGGAAAGTGGCGTGGGGGCGGGGTAGCCCTCGAAACGTGGTCTGGGGTACGGAATTGTCCCTTTCCGCCAGGCCACCGGTCTTGAGACTTGTTTTTTTCTTACGTGAAGCTTCTACTTTCAAGTCTTTTCACCCTAGACCTTTGTTCTCTCCGGTCTTCTTGCTGTCCTAGTCACCCATTAATTAAAAATTAATGTGAGCCCTTTGTAATGATCAGATAGATGTTTCTCTGTGGAAACACCGTGAGCGTCCTACTTTAGAATTCTCTGCAGAAGAGGGTCACGAGCTGACCGAGGAAGTGCCTCATTTTTGTTTTTGCAGTCCCATTAAATGAACCCAGAGCTTTTACACGGAGCTGCATTCTTTCCTCTTAATTTTTGGAGACAGGGTTTCACTGCATTGGCCAGGTTGGGCTTCAACTGGCCTTATTCCTGCCTCAGGCTTCAGGAGTACTGGCAGGCCTGATCTGCCAGGCCCAGCTTCCTGTTTTGTTCGTTTGTTTTCAGTTGTGTTGTTGTTGTTGTCTTAAGCAGTGTGATGGCTCACCTGTCATCCCAGCACTCCTGAGGCTGAGGCAGGAAAATTGCTGTATGTTCCTGGCTAGCCTGTGCTCTATAGGGAGGTCCAGTCTCCCCCCAAAAAAGAAAAAAAAAAAAAACCAAAGCAGTGAGGCGTAATAAAATTTTTCACGCCACAAAGAGGTCTGAAGCTTGGGGCTGAGGGCCAGGTGTTGACACCCACCCTGTGCCCCTACCTCACCCCAGAGTTGCTTTTTTTTTTTTTTTTTTTTT
>PVIC010033136.1:0-20300 GCA_004025085.1 Thryonomys swinderianus
TGAGGGGAAGGAATAAATATGATACAGAAAGAAAATAAAAGAGCATGTATAAGGGGGGAGGAGGGGGGAGTGGGTAGGGATATGGGTAAAAATGAGAATTAACTTGTGGCATATACTGGTACAAATTTCCCAATGTTATATGTGATTTTGAGATGTATATAAATTGTACCAATAAAGAATTCAATTAAAAAAAAGAAATCTGGAAGGTATAGATGGTAGTTGTTTCACTAAGTTTTTAAATAAGAGTTAGCTTGACTTTGAGATAAGAGACAATATTGAACAATAGTCATAGATACCTGGGCATGGTAGTGCACACCCATAATCACCACTCTCAGAAAGTTGAGGCAGGAAAAGTGGTGTGAGTGCAAGGGCAGTCTGGGTGACCCAGT
This sequence comes from Thryonomys swinderianus, assembly GCA_004025085.1. NCBI lineage: Eukaryota > Metazoa > Chordata > Mammalia > Rodentia > Thryonomyidae > Thryonomys > Thryonomys swinderianus. The sequence goes on from PVIC010033136.1 coordinate 390, forward strand.
AAGTTCAAGGCCAGTCTGAGTTTTAATAGAGACTATTTCAAATCAATCAATCAAACTTCAAGCAGCAATAGATGACTAAAGCAAATTGACAGCTTAAACCTCCTTTGGAAATGAGGGATAGGAAGCAAACAAATGATCTCTATTACATATTTCTTTACAACATGTTATAAATTTGATTGTGTTTGGGTTTAGTAATGTAAAGTTCTCTCATAGCTTCTAACACAGTTTTTGCATATACAGAATCTTTTTTTATTTGAATATTTATTGGTGCATTGTATCTACACATCACAATTATGCTCAACATTGAGAACTTGTACCAGTATATGACATGACTTAATTCTCATTTTTCCCCTTCCCCTACACACCCTACAACCACCTACCCCTATATGCACAAACTTTGTTTCCTTATTTTAACCATCAAATTTTTTTCTTTCCCCTCATTTCTTACCTCTAAATACCATTTCCCTTTGAATAGTTACTGTTCCACAATATCTATCATGCATTCAAGAACTTACTTAATTTTAAATCATTTACACTCAAATGGACATACCTTAAGGACATACTCATAAATGAAATAAATAGGTCAAAAATGGGTAAATATCATGGCTTGCCTGGGCTACCTAGTGAGCTCAGTGCCAGCCTGAACTACAAAGCGAGACCCTGTCTCAAAAAAAAAAAAACCCACAAGCTAATAGAAATTTATACAATTTAAATTGTTTGAAAGATGGGTAAATATCATATCTTTCTCTGGTATGAGAAACTGAAGATGTAAATAAATTGTATAATATCAGAATTTTACAATTAATGTTAAAGCAGTGAATAGTTTATGTGTTATATATATTAGACACTCTCCTAATTAATGGGCTCTAATTTCACCTTTTTCTCATCAACAAGAAACAGTAATATATAAATTGAAATGTAGATATCATAAATGCTAGAAATTATGTTCATATTTACAATGTTATTAGTGAGTAGTCTTGATCATTTTCTCATCTCATCACTACCTCAAAATACCCCACACCCACAGCTTGAAAGAAGAGAGGTTTACTTTTTGCTTTCATTTTTAGACCATTGTTGGCTGGCTCCAAGGCAGAAGCAGCATAGTAGAGGGCAGTTAAGATCAAATGGTCTTTACATCATGGCAGCCAGAAAACAGAGAGGGGAGGGAGAAGGAGGGCAGGGAGATGTATTTTTCATTTGCCTGTAATCAGTCTGTACCTGCTAACAGCACAACTCAGCTGCTGAATTCATTAGGGCACCAAGGAGTATACTGCCCACGGAATCCAATCACCTTCCAAACACGTGAGGCAGCTGGGGAACACCCCAGAGCTAGAGCATTACACGAATGATTGTAAGCTCACTCAGATTCTGTTGGTATTAGAGTTCACTATCTTTAAATGTTAACAGCTTGTGGAATTTTTCTGTTCTCTTTCCAGTATAATAAATGACATTCTAAACAGTGAAACTAATTCATTATCCTTCTTGTTGTACAAATATTTGTTTCATGTATTATATATTTGTATGGACATAGATCTAATGCATGATGGACATTTGGGTTGGTTAAATCTTTGTGGTGGGAACTGTCTTGTACATTATAGAATATTTGCTTTAGCTATCAAATATCAGTAGCAACACTTGAGAATTAAAAAAAAAAAATCTCCAAACTTTGCCAAATAGTCTATGGTGTTCAAAGATCCTACTCAGTTGACAACCACTTAAGATTATCAGTTAGTTAAACAAAAGTAAATACATTGCTTTTTATTCCTTTTACCCTAAAGAATTCAGAACAATTTGATAAATTACTCTTCCTTATATTTTCAATTATTTAACAGGTAATAATTAGAAAACATCAACAAGTCCACAGTTCTTTATTTTAAGCCATTTTAGATTAAATCACTAGGCATAAATCAGCTTAACTATTTGATCCATAAAGTGATCTTTAAAATGTCAGTTTTTAAGATAAATTAATAAAATTAAACTATTGTTCACAAATTACACCTAAATACCAATGTTGCTTACTGCTCACATATTTGATTTAAACATCTCACATAAAATAATTTTTGGCATTTGAAAGTGAATTTTAACAGGCAATGACTAAATTAAAACCATGGAAGTGAAGAGATAGAAAAGTAATTGATCATTCTTTCTATAGAAAAAACATTATCTGACAAGACTTGAGTCAACTCAAGAGATTCAGTTAACCTCATTTATTTGTCAGCTCTAATGCTCTGTTTTGCTTTTGGAATTTTTTTATGCATAGTGACTTTGAATGTTTCACAGAATATCTGTAGCTACGTTGAAACGAAGGGACTTGGAAGCCTATAAAACTGAAAAAGTGATTAAAATAATGAATTATCTCAAAGGACAAATTAATTCAGATAATATAGGACAGCACTAGACTTGAAACAGGATTGATAGGTATGATTTGTATTTCAAGCCTTCACTGGGCAGGTAACAGTAGGAAGATTCAATTAGAAACAGTATGTGCAAGCACATAGTACTTCTCCAAATCAGTTATGATAAGGTGAGTATGAATCTGAATCTGAAAAAGATAGACAATATGTGACCATGAAGAAAAATGGGCATTTCTGTGTTTATTACTATTGTTATTCATAAGAAACACCACAAACAAAATCTCTATAAAATTATTGTACTGTTGAATAATGGTAATATATGCAGCACATAAACTAGAATTAAACTGTAGTTGGCTTTTAAAATAATTTTATACAGTTTTATCACTGCCCCTAGAGTACTAATTTGAATATTTCTACCAGACAGATTTTCTAATTATTTAAGTTGAAAGATATAAAATAACATGTAAAAAGATGACAGTTCTCAGTCATCAACGTTATAAATATAAATAAGGATTTTTTGCATGCTCTAACGTTATGGAGAATTATATCTATACTTTCCTTCTTTATTCATAATTATTTTCATGCTGAGAAAATGTATTTTTCTTTATATCATTGGTACTACCTCACTAAGTTATAGGCTTGGGACTCTAGCATAATTTGTTCATAGTTAACCAAGTACTCACTCTTTCTTCAATTTTTGCTGCTTATTTTTTGGTAGAAATTTCCACTAGAATTAATGCCTCAGGTTAGATGATAACCCTTTAGCCTTAGCATTCACTCTGCCTACTTCAGAAACTATTAGAATCTTTAAAAGTGTGGTCTCTTCCAGTCCATTAATGCATAATTCTTGAACAGCTTAATGCATATGTCTTCTTAGTTGAAATCTTAAAATCAGGGTAGTTGAAGAGAAGATTGCCTCTAGTATTGGACTGATGACTAAAATAGTGTGAGACAAAATGATATTCCATTTCACACTCAGTACTTGAAATATTATAGAAGTTGCTCCATTTTAATCTATAGATTTGTAGTTATATATAACATGCTGTAGTGCATAGACTAAATCAAATGTCAGAGGTTCTTCTAGCTTGTGAATTCCTAGTTTCTGACTTTCTGCAACTTAAAAAAAATTAAAATAATTTATATTTTCTATCAATATTCTAAAGCTTTAGAAAACACACCCTATTGCCATGATTACCAAGTTTATAACAGTCATCATGTTTTAACATTCCCTGAGCATCAACTAATAGGCTTTATGCTATATTTGTTTGAACCAAGCAGCCTGAGTAGACAGAATGGAAATGAAAATGGAGAGTTTCTATATGAGTGTCACATGGGCAGCACGGAGAGCAGGTGCTACAGAACAGGGCCGAAAAGAACGACCTAGACTCATTGTGTGAAGTCATAAGTACAGATCAGATCACAGCTAACATAACTTTAGTAACAATGAAAGTGAAAATACTGCTTGTTCTTTTCCTTGGGTAGGCTTCAGCATTGAATTACACAGAGGGTGTTTATGGAAATCACCTGAGAGCTCTGTATTTGTACATTGCTGTCTTTTAGTGAAGCTGTGGAATGGGAGGTTCCTCAAAACTATGAAGCATTCACAGATTTAATTGCCATAATTTAGGATCTTCATTGTCTCTCCTAGACCTGAGTGTACCGACATTTGGTACTCACTGCATTCTCTCTGAAAACTATCTAATGTGAGAAGGAACTTGGATGAAGTGACCTAGGAAATCTGTCTCTGACTTAATTGTTTTTATTTGCATAATTAGTTTAAAAGCTTAATTATGAAACCACATGGGTCCAGTGCTTTCTGCAAAGTATCATTCAATGACATCCAGAAAGAAAATAAATCAATAGCTTTTTATTTTCATTTAATTAACAAAATAAACCAGAGATATGTATAAAATATGGAGCCTATATAAAAACACACTTCATTTTCCAATGAAATGATATAAGGCAATTTAATTTTTAAAAATGTACTGTATCCCCACATGACCACTGGTAAGTTATCCTGTTTCACTTAACTACTGGCTCATAAAAAAACCACCTGCAAATTTAATCATTCAAAACAAAATCAACCATTTCACTATTTCTTGTGGTTCTGAAGTTGACTGAGCTCAGCCAGGCAGTTTTCACGCGGGGTTTGCTGTGTTAACAGTCTCACTGTGGAGAGACTCCGGTGTCTGCAGCCTCTCTTTCCCAGGTGCCTGGCACCTCAGCTAGGAAGTCCGACAGCTGGTTAAATTGGAACAGGTTACAATTCCACCTCCGTGGTCTTCCACCTTGTCTCTCCACAAGAGCAGCTTCAGGGCATCTGGACTTTTATGTGATAGCACAAAGCTTCAAAGTATGCTGTTCCAATAGAGTCTGGCAAAAGCTGTCTGACTTTTTATGACCAACCCTTGCATGTCATACAGAGCAGTAGTTTCTCCCACATTTTATCCAGACGAAGAATTACTTTTACATACTTAGATTCATGGAGAAGGAAATACAACCTTATTGAGATCACTGTGATCTTGAAAGTGCATGTGAATCGGAAAAAAATCTGTGGACATGGCTTGTAAATGCAATCTGTCATTCCACTCTCATGGCAGAACTTCATACATCAGGAAAGTGAAGATGACTGGAGAGAGGGGAGAAACTACCAACATGTGTTTGATACAGCTAAGAAAAACCCGGAGCTTCAAGACATCAAGGGAGGATCCCAGTTTAACAATATGTACCTGTAATCAAATATTAAAAGATGATAGGAGACTGAGTAGGAGAAGGGAAATGAAAGAGAAAGGAGAAGAAAGATCAAAAGACAAGAACAAAGGGAATCTATCATCTATCTTTCTATCTTTCATTTTTGTAGCACTGAGTATTGAACTGACGGTCTCACATATCCTGGGCAAAAACTTTATCTGTTTGTTACATACCTGGCACCACTTTGTTTTTCAAAATTTGAAAGTTTGAAACAAAGTCTTTCTGAATTATCTAGGCTGGTCTCAAACTTGCAATCCTTCTGCCTCAGACTCCCAAGTAAAGCCAGGATTATGTCTATCACCATTATGGCCTCCTTTATATTGTTAAAGAAGTTGAAAATATAGTGGACTACAAAGAAGTACAAATTAGTATTTAGACTTTTCCTGAAGACCCTGAAAAAAAACCTCACTTAAAAATATCATTATAGTGAGGCTAGAGATTTAGCTTAAGTGGTACTGCACCTACCATGGAAGCACAAGGGCCTGAGTTTAATCCCTGGTACCGCCCCCATATACATATACATATATATATAATATATATATAAAAATATATATGTATCTATGTGTATATGTATATATATGTATGTGTATATATATGTATATATACACACATATATGTATGCCTGTATATATTATATATATATATATAATATATATAATTATGGCTATCTATGCAGAAATCTTGGTTTGTAATTTTCTATTTTAGAAAGCACATGTAGTCACTAAAACTCTAAGTTTTTCTACTGGTCTATATATTATAATTAACATTTACTTTGAAATCATATGATCATTGTGGAGATCAAAGGGGACAATGGGTAGAAAAATGCATATCTATAATTTTAAGGGCTCGACTAATACTTATTCAACAACAGATACCAGACACTAAAAATCTATTTTATCTTCACAAACTCAATATGCTAACTTCGTCATATATCAGATTTGTATAAGGGAAAAAATAAAGAAAGACATCTATCAGATTTGTGCATTTCTCAGGTTGCTTGGCTACTCATTATGACTTCTTAACATACCTATTTATGCACTGTGGTAAAAAATACTATTTGAAATACTATTCCCTTTTTAAAATATGTACTTTATCAAAAACTTTCTTCATGTGTGTTCTAAATAATTTTTGTCCATTCTTAGATTAACAAACATCCAGGACACTGAAAGGTAGATTCCATTATTGAAAAATTAAAGCAAAATGAATTTCCCACCTGAAATGTTATAATACTAGAAGGAAATAAGATATCTTGATGCAATTCTCTGAACAAAGAAAGGCAAGATGTCAAAATTTAAACCTCATAAGTTAGAGACATAAAATTAATAGAATTTGTAAAATTTACGTTTGATGTTATTAAAATGAAACAATCTATATATATATATATATATATATATATATATATATATCACCAGGTAGTTTTATGAATCCAATATAATGTTTGGAAAATTCTCAATATAGTTCAATAGATACATAGAATTAAAGATAGATTTAGACCTGCACCATCAATGACAGATAAGGCTTGATATTATTGTCAGTTTTATTGTTATTAATTCCCCTGTGTATTCCTGAAACTAAGTGACTGGTGTGATTATGCAGCTTTTTATTTATAAAAAGAACCACAACTGCTCTTAAATATGATTGAGAGGGCCGGAGGGTTAGCTCAGAGGTTCTGGCACCTGCCTCGCAAGTGCAAGGTCCTGAGTTAGATCCCCGGAAACCACATACAATGCTGGGTGTGGAGACTCACGCCCACCAGCCACCAATACCACATACCACAGTGCCGGGCGTGGGGGCTCACGCCTGTAATCCCAGCACTCGGGAGGCAGAGACAGGCGGATTGCTGATTTCCAGGCTTGCCTGGGCTACATAGTGAGCTCAGAGCCAGCCTGAACTACAAAACAAGACCCTGTCTCAAAACAAAACAAAACCAAACAAAACAAAAATATGATTGAGATATGATTAATGTAATTATTTTTAATTGAATTCTTTATTGGTATGCTTTATATACATACAGTTCACAATCACAATCAACATTGGGAAATTTTTACCAGTGTATGAGAGAAATTAACTCTCATTTTTACCCATATCCCTACCCACTAACAACCCCCCACCCTTATATACATGCTATTTCTTGTGATTAATGTAATTATTATGTATCAAAACATGTTAAGGGGCTGGAGGGTTAGCTCAGTGGTTCTGGCGCCTGCCTCGCAAGCGCAAGGACCTGAGTTCTATCCCTGGTAACCACATACAATGCTGGGCATGGAGACTCACGCCTACCAGCAATCAATACCACATACCACAGTGCCAGGCGTGGTGTCTCACGCCTGTAATCCCAGCACTTGGGAGGCAGAGACAGGAGGATTGCTGAGTTTGAGGCTTGCCGGAACTACAAAGCAAGACTCTGTTTCAAAAAAAAAAAAAAAAACATGTCAGTAAAAATCTTATTAAAAATTCTATGAAATGAAGCCCCAATACATTTAGGTAATGTGATATAATACCTAACTATGTTTAGTTTATCTAAAAGCAGCTAGCTGTAAGATCCAGGAGGATCATAATGATTGAATCAAAAAAAAAAAAAAGAAGTACAAGATAGTGAAGGAAAAGAGCCATTTTTGAAGATAATTATTTGCATACTGAGCAATCATTGAACTATTTCTACATGAAATTTTTACTTCTGTGTAACTGTCCTTTTTAATTCCAGTAGAATATAGCATGTATGGGATGATAAGGTGAATGATAACTTTGGGCTCTGCTAATCCTTACACTAGAACCACTTCCTAGGGTACTGAATTCAGCACCAACACACAACTGTGGTTTGAACACTTCAGCAACTTTATTTCCAAATATTTTGAGACTTAATTCCAAGCTATACTGGCAAAAGCTCTCTGAAACATACAGGAAAAACCAACAAAAAGAGAACATTTTGACTCTGTGCTATAAAACTAACACTTCCTAAGGGCAACACAATTGGCATATTGAAAAATAAAATCACAGACCACAGTTTGAAATTTTATCTTCCTTCCCAGCTTCTAGATTTTATAGCAATTATTCTTCCCAATGCATGGAACCAAAACCTTGACCTTCCTTTATATTATTGGGTGCAGGTTCACTGCATAGATCACCACTGAATATGACCTAGGTAACAGAAAAGTGAAAATTAATGCTTTATCACTGGAAAACCAGTACTGTTAAGATATAGAACAAACTCATGGTGTATAGCAACAGGAATTTGTGTTTGGAGCCCAGATGCTTGTTTCAAGTCCATCTGGTCTTTGCTGTATAAGTTGCTGATGTGCTTCTGTAGCCCCATTTCTTCTTTAGAAATGAAGTTATCTCTTTCACAAGCATATTGTGAGAATAAAGAGGTAATATATGAACTCAGGTACCATTCTATCTGACATAACTCAGATGTTCAGAAATGCTTATTGTGTATGATTATATTTTTATGTATGCTTACTAGCTTTAGGGTTTTGGACAGATCATTGAAACTATAGTGTCACTGTAGAGCTTAAGTAATTGAATATATGCATTGTACTTGGAAGAATCCTAAACAAAGCATGCACTTTATACGTAGTGCTTAGGTAAAGAATTCCACTTTTTACAGATCCATTTCTTTCCTCCTCTTCTCTCTCCACCTTCCCTCCTCTCCCTGGCTCTCCTTCATTTCTGCCTCCTTCTTCCTTTCCTTATTTTTAGACAGGGTATTCACATGTAGTTGAGGCTGGCTTTGAACTGTCTATGTAGCCCAGGCAAGCCTCAGATTTGTGGCTCTATTTCTACCTCAGCCATCCAAGTGCTAAGATTACATGTGCACCACCATATCTGTTTTTCCAGATACATTTCTCCAGTGAGAATGTACATTGTCTATCACATAAATGCCACATATTGTCATTTTAATTATTTTTATCTTCAAACAAAAGTCAGGAGAGGAGAGGAAAAAAGAGGGTTTTTTTTCTAAATTCAAAAGGAAAATTATTTTGTTTCTTTTTTTTTTTTTGAGACAGGGTCTCGCTTTGTAGTTCAGGCTGGCTCTGAGCTCACTATGTAGGCCAGGCAAGCCTTGAACTCAGCAATCCTCCTGTCTCTGCCTCCCGAGTGCTGGGATGTGAGCCACCAGGCCCGGTTTATTTTGTTTCTTAATAGAGCAAGTAGTAGAGTCAAAAGTCTCTTACATTTACTTCAACCACTGATATAAATTATGATTCTGGGAAGCCAATGGATTTCTTTTTTTAATTTACTCTTTGCAGTTTAAGGCTCCCATGGCTTGCTCTTTAAATCCCTAATATATTTACAGTAAACTATTCTCTTTTTTTTTAATTCTTATCAGAAATTGTCATCACTCTTCAATATTCATTGTAAAAGAATATTACTGAGTTTCCTGTGATATATTTTTCCTAAGGCCACTTTTGTAACCAAGAAAAGGACCGAATGGCATTTCTTAAAGCTGGAGATGTTAAGTCTTTCTCTCATTAGCTAAAGCTACTTCAATTTAGAAGATATATCACTTTGTCAAGCTAATCTGTTTGGAAGGTTAAAGCCAGTGTTAACCATTTGATCAAATTTAAACAAAAAATGGCTTTAATTGGGGACGGAGATTTAGCTCAGTGGTTTGGCGCCTGCCTCTTAAGTGCAAGGTCCTGAGTTCAATCCCTGGTAACCACATACAATGCTGGGCGTGGTGACTCACGCCCACCAGCAATCAATACCACATACCACAGTGCTGGGCGTGGTGGCTAACGCCTGTAATCCCTAGCACTCGGGAGGCAGAGGCAAGAGGATTGCTGAGTTCGAGGCTTGCCTGGGCTACACAGTGAGCTCAGGGCCAGCCTGAACTATAAAGCGAGACCCTGTCTCAAAAAAAAAAAAAAAAAAAAAAAAAAACGGCTTTAATTGAAAATGAGTGAAATGAAATTACTTTGGTTTAACATGCAAAATAATATTCTCCAGATAAAATGTTAGAAAACTTAGTACTGGACAGAGGAGACATATATGTTTAAAAATAAAATTGGAAGTGCCGGACGTGGTAGCTCACGCCTGTAATCCCAGCACTCAGGAGGCAGAGACAGGAGGATTGCTGAGTTCAGGGCGGCTTGCCTGGGCACCATAGTGAGCTCAGGGCCAGCCTGAACTACAAAGTGAGACCCTGTCTCAAAAAGCAAAACAAAACAAAACAAAAAAATAAATAAATAAATAAATAAATAAATAAATAAATAAATAAAATAAAATTGGGTTACAAATAACATGACTATAAGTAAATTGGAAAAAGTAATGAAATTACCTTGAGTGCTTTAAGTAATTAAGTCATTAGTCCATGTATTTTCACTTCCTTTAAAGCTAAAGTATTTTTTTCTTCCACTGAAGTGGCATATATTTCTTACTATCTTTATCTACAATATACTTTTCTTTCCTTTTCTCTTTCTTTCTGAATATAGCAAATGCATTTTTAAACTAATATCTACATAAAAAAATAAATACATACACACAAAACTTACAGTATGATAGAACTTACTGAAGTATTGAACTAACACTAAAACAAATAGGAGTAGAAAGATACTTTAATAATTAGATTTGATGACTGTACAGTAATAGAAAATTTAAATCTGTGCATGAGAGAAAAATAGAAGTTTCCAGAAAGACATGAGATGTGTTTTTTTCTCTTTGCTTCATATAGTTTCTTGCAGTTAGCACACAGTTAGCACACCAACACACCAATAATACAAAACTAAACAGCATTATAAGTGATTCCCCCCTGAGGAAAATAAAATACTATGATTGTCAAAGTTAGGTGTTAGTGTGAGATCTGCTTTTCTTTGTCCTGTAACAATGAGAAAAGCCTTTTCTTTCCTAGAAAATGTCTGTGTTTCTTTTAAAAAAATAATAAATGGAGTAATATTATTTATATTTGCAAAATGATGCTGTGGGATGGCAGCACAATGGTTGCTGTGGTGGAGCATGTCAGTTAGAATTGCTTCTTGGGCCAAAGATTTAGCTCATTGGTCCTGGTGCCTGCCTGGCAAACACAAGGTCCTGGCTCCATTTTTTTTCTTGTTTGTTTGCTTTTGAGACAGGGTCTCGCTTTGTAGTTCAGGCTGGCCCTGAGCTCACTATGGTGCTCAGGCAAGCTGCTGCAAACTCAGCAATCCTCTGTCTCTGCCTCCCAAGTGCTGGGATTACAGGAGTGAGCCACCACGTCCAGCGTTGTGGTATGCGGTGTTGATTGTTGGTGGGCGTGTCTCCACGCCCAGCATTATATGTGGTTACCGGGGATCAAACTCAGGACCTTGCGCTTGCGAGGCAGGCACTAGAACCACTGAGCTAACCCTCTGGCCCCCTGGCTCCATCTTTGGTACCAACATATAACAATATTGGGTGTGGTGACTCACACCCACCAGCAATCAGTACCACATCCCATAATGCAGGGTATGGTGGCTCACCCTTAAATCCCAGTACTCAGGAGGCAGAGACAGGAGGCTTGCTGAGTTCTAGGCTTGCCTGGGCTACATAGTGAGTTCAGGGCCATCCTGAACTACAAAGCAAGACCCTGTCTCAAAAAAAGCCGGGCATGGTGGCTCATGCCTGTCATCCCAGCACTCGGGAGGCAGAGACAGGAAGATTGCTGAGTTTGAGGCTTGCCTGGGCTACATAGTGATCTCAGAGCCAGCCTGAACTACAAAGTGAGACCCTGTCTCACAAAAAAAAAAAAAAAAAGCTTCTTAAGTAAACATTAGAAGACAGAATTCTGTTTTGCTGTTTTTTTTTTTAATTTCACTGTATAGTTCAGAGTCCTTGACTTCAATATGTAGCCTCACCTGATTTCAGACTTGTGGTGATCTTCCTGTCTCAACTACTTGAGTACTAGGATGACAGATATGAATCACCACGCCTGTCAAAAAAGCTATGTAGTTGTGAAACTATAAACCAGGACAAGCAATTCTGAAATGGACTCAATTACTGTGATCTCTATGAGCAATTTGCTGATGTTCAAAAATTGTAATGATTTTTACCTAGGAATATAGGTTCTTTACAGTTTTCTTCATGGACATTTTTTTCCCCAGCTGGACTTTGAAAAGGAGAGTGTTTGATATCATTTTCTCTGATAAGAGGCACTAATGTAAGAACTCAATATGAATTATTTAGAATAAATACAAATACTCAAAAAAGCAAGATGAGCAGCTGTCTGGCATGAAATATCTTTCTTTTCTTTTTTCCTATCTCTCCTTTTTTTTTTTTTAATAAATTGAGAATCTTAGCATGCCAAAATTCATGCCAGATGGACTATTGTCCAGGTTTGGACTGAGATTCCATTTCAGGTGACTTTGTTTGCTTATTTCTGTCTTGCTTGCCCTCTTCCTCATAGGACAATCACACAGTTCCTGTCTTTTATCTGTTCCTTTAAATTTAGTGGCTAAAGTGATTTTTCAGTGATTGCACAGATAACTTTTTGTAACACACTTCCAAAGCATTTGTGCTGTTTCTTTCCTTCAGTCCACTTGAGCTGTTTCACTAAGCTGGAATGAAGTCCTTTACAATGCTGTTCTTGATGGTAGCCATTATATCAACAAACTACCCGGTTAGCTTGAGCAACCATTGGCCCTCATCAACTTAAAGGATTTACCAGAGTTAGGAAAGACCGAAGTCATTACAAAAAAAGAAATGAATGTGATACCCAGGGATCATTGGCAAAGAACAATAAAATGAAATAGAAAAAAAAGGGCTGGTAGCCTTTATTTAACAGGTAGGGAGTTCTCTGGAATAAATTGCATTGAGATGGTCATCTTTAATTATTTTTAATACTGATAGTACAAAAGTACTTGTATATTGTAAAGACAGTTATTCACCCATATTTCAGGTGAACAGAGTTTCAGAAACATATTTAGGAGTCAGGTTTTACTTTTTTTTTTTTTTTTTGCTAAAGATGCCTTCTAGCTTTCATATTTGTGTTATCTAGAAAATAAAATTCTCCAAGTAGGAGGAGACAGCTCGCACTGATGTTAACTTTAGGAAACATAGTTACTCTAGTGGACTGCCTGGAGCACTGCTTCCTGTAGATACTACTGGCTGCTTCTGTGCAGACAAAAGGACAACGTCAACCAAATTCCCTCCATCTGGCATTCCAACCAGATCACTGGGGAAATGTTACTTCAGCAAGTAAAAGCCTTCCCAGTGAATCAAAAACCGACATGCTTCATGTCAGTGCCTGCCATGTAATGAAATCGTCGTGCTTCCAGCATGGAGAATTGTCAGAGAGTAGAAATGAGAAAAACCTTTTGATATTAAAAGAAAATAAAGTTTGCTTCTGTATACTCAGCATGATACTTCTAACTAGCATTTAAAATTCACTGTGGAAGTGCCAGGAGTGGTGGCTCGTGCCTGTCATCCCAGCACTCGGGAGGCAGAGACAGGAGGATTGCTGAGTTCCAGGCTTGCCTGGGCTACATAGTGAGCTCAGGGCCAGCCTGAACTATAAAGCGAGACCCTGTCTAAAAAAAAAAAAAAAATTCACTGTGGACATTGTGCTTAGTTCTTAGCTCCATTTTTCAACATGTGAATTTTTATTTTTTATTTTTTAGAAAATAGGTACAACTCTGCTAGATTCTCAACTCTCATTCTTCATAAACCTTATGATCATTTCCACCCCTTCCTCTTGCATTTTTCATTTTATAGAGAATAAAAATTTTTTTAAATGTGCAAAAATCCTACATCATGATGGTAGAATTGGATTGAGGAAGATTCTGATATGGTATAACTGTGTATGTAGCTGTAGATGCAGTACATGTAATCACCATGAAACTGGTTAAAATTCAAGAAGTTTCTAGCACTACCATTTAGCCTTGACCTCTATTGTTAAAACTGTTACCTCCTCAGCCAAGTCACTGACAATCCAAGAAATTCTAGACCCTAGCCAGGAGTGGTAGCATATGCCTGTAATCCAGCACTGGAGAGGCTGAAACAGGAGCATGGTAAATTCAGGGTCAGTCTGGGCAATTTAATGAGACAAAAAAAAAAAAAAGGAATGAAGGCAAAAATAGAGAAAGAGAGGAAAGGGAGTAGAGGAAAGGGAGACAAGATAGAGCACAAGGATGAAAGGTTCTTGTGTAATCTTTACTAATTTGCATTTAGAGAACCATAGGAAATGGGAAAATTATTCCCACAGTGGACTACTGGACCCCTTTATGAAGAGCTGAATGGGAAGCACCCTACTCCATCCTGTTCTGTCTCCATTACTGAAGAGAAACATAGACATCAATCAATGATTCTTGGGCACCATCAGCAGCACCAAACCCAGCTGCTCTGCTGTCACTGGTGTTCCTTTGTTTTCTTCCTAGATTCCAACTCACACAGCAAGAACAGTACAAGAACATCTGCTTGCTCAGTGCTTCTTCATCTTTGTCATTCACACAGCTGTGGTGACAGCATTACTAGTCAGGGGCAGGTCTCTAGAGGGGTCTTCAGTTCAACCAGGCCAGGTGCAAATAATCCACACTGGGGACACCAGCTCCCAACTGAGCTCCCTCTCTTTCACAGAGTGGGGGGGGGGGCAAGAAGCTCAGAGTTCCCCTGGAGATGGAGCAGCCAGACTGAGTGAACCCCCAACATTCAAGCTTGCTGACTCCAAATTCTGTCTTCCAGACAATGTCATAGTTCACAGCTTCCATATCATTAATTGACTTGAAAGCAAAATAATTTTTCCTTTATAAATCTGAAATGTTTGCTTATAAATAAAGGAACTCTGATGATAAGATGATCATTACTTAAACTTTGAAGTTTATCAGTTACTATCTCAAGGAAGTATATCCTTGCTGACTTCTTTTAATTTTCAATCATATATTTTCTGATCATCCTTCCTTTGTCTTGATTTTTCATTTATCAGCACCCATTTGTAAATAACTTTGCAACACAGTTTTATTTGAAATTAAGAAAAATTATTTTCTAAGAGCCTAATAATTCATAATATTTTCTAATTTATACAAGTGTAGTGGTTTTAATTCCCTTTATTAACCTGCAGAGAAGAAACTTTGTAGGAAAGAATCAGATTGGAAATTTTTATTATCTATAGATTAATGGATAACATGGTTCACAAGTGCTTAATGATTGAGTGAAACTTGAGAACCAAAAGAAATTGTTTTCAATTTGTTTCTTTGTTGTTTTTGTTATATGTGGAAAAAGAAGATGATCCATAAAACTATTCAAAACTTGTCAGTTACTAAAAGCTCCCATGTGCACATGATCTATGGAATTGTTTTGAGAATTTGTAATCAATACATATCTAAAACATAACACTGCTAGGTTCATATTACATTTTTTAAATCAAAATAAGATTTTTTAAAAATTGAATTCTTTATTGGTACATTTTATATACAGTTCACAATCACACTCAACATTGGGGAATTTGTACCAGTATATAACAGAAGTTAATTCTCATTTTTATTCATATCCCTACCCACCCACAACCTCCCACCACTTATCTACATGCTGTTTCTTTTTCTTTCTGAATTACATTTATTCTTTCCCCTCATTTTGTTCCCCACCAATTCCCTTTGAATATTTCCTATTTTACAAAATCTATCATACATTCAAGAACTCTTTTACATCTGTAGGTTCTCAAAAATAAGATATGTTTATAATACAAACATATATGCACAAATAATTGCATAATTGCATTATGTTAGCCTGAAATTTTCAGTTGTTTTGGTTTTGTTCTTTTTTTAATTTTAAAATTTTTCCATTAATGAACTGTGCTGCAGTCTCATTTACCCCTTCTCACATAATATATGCAAGATAAGTGCCAAATCATGGCACCTGGAGTTTTATTGATTGCCCATACTCACAACTGGCTCGATCAGAGGGATGTAGAGGGTAAAAAATGACAAAAGGAGTGATAAACAATCAAACAGCCAGAAACCATCATTAGCCCAATCTCTTCCCGTTGACTAAAGATCTTACTTTAGCTAACAAGGATGCAGATTAATGATACACAAACAGCTCATCCTTTGTCATTTTTCCAACTAAGCTTGGAGGGGAAAAAAGCCAACCTAATTATAAAAACTGATGGAAATATATAAGAATTTGGCCAATTATTCTAAGCACATTTTAAAAAAAACCCTCAGATGTCTCCAGACCAGACAAAATGGGAACAAGGCAAAATTACATATCACAAAGCACAGTAAAACACCTTAGATTTAATGAGGACCTGAAACAACTAGGCCTCTCTATTCAACCCAAAATGTAATGCAAGGAACAGACAACTAGCATCTACTTTGATATTTGGCTTCCTAGCTTGATATGAGTTCTCTGGGTATCTCAAGGTCTATAGAGCTGCAGTACTTTTCATTTTTGTATGGTAATGAATTTGAGTAAAAGTTCTGCTGAGAAAATTCTCCTAATGAACAGTTTATTGGGCTTATGTCTCGGGTTTTTTCTAATCATTTGTTTTTTTCCTATTAAAAACATTTTACTGAGACTGAGGATTTAGCTCAGTGATTCTGGTGACTGTTTCACAAGTGCAAGGTCACAAATTTGAGCTCTGGTACCAAAAAGCAAAACAAAAAAAAAAAACCCAAAACAAAAAACATTTTATTAGAAAATGTAATCATTACTTTTATTAAAATGTTAAAAAACAGTTTTTTCCTAGTCATCTTAAAGCTCTTCTGAAAATTTTTTGTTTATGCAAAATAGGAATGCAAAATGCCCACATGCAAACATACACATAATACACCCACAATATTTTCATAAATCTCTTATTCAGTAAGGGGGGGTGGATAGCACCGAATTTTCTCCAGTTTGCCAGTCTTCTCTAACATTTACTAAATGAAGTGAGAAGAGGCACTAAAAACCTCCTGTACTTGGCATTAATGGCCTGGACCTAACAAATAGCAGCCTTTTCATGATCCAACCCTGTTGTAGTTAATAAAATTTTCCATTCCAGCTAACACTTTCATAATTTTCTACTTGCTTAGAGAGTGCTCTATGGAATGTACACTAAGTTGGATAGAGCCACTAAGAGGTAGCAGCACCAAATCAGAGGCAGAAAGTGAGAAATGTTAGAGTGTTTATTCTGTACATCACAACCTTACCTAGTTGTGGTAATCTTATGTGTTTATCAATCTACTCAAGGCTTCTGGTGCTTCAGACAGTTCTGCCCTTGTCTGCAGGATTTGTTAACCCTGGTAACATTAGTCTTCACTTTCATGTTTAGGGCTGTGACAGTTAGAAGACGGTCTCAACCTGATTGGCTTGGGGATCAACCCCAGGGTATTGTGAGAGCACACTCCTTGGTATGTCAAGTAGAACACAGAAACGTAACCTTGGGTCTATATCTGGTTTACTGTTCCTCTGCTCTGTTTCCCAGGCACTATGAACTTAGAAGCTTTGTACTACTATCTTTCCTCCATGATGTTTCTGGACATGGACTAAATATCCTTTAAAAATGAGTCAAATTAAGGGTCTCCTTCTTTATTTTTCCCAGTGATGTGAAAGGAAATTTAAAAAAGACTCTATTATTTCCGTTGCAACTAATCTTTGGAGGCTTCACCATTCTGTTTTCCACTGTATAGCTCATGCCTCTGTCACTTTACTAAGTGTTCAGTTAGTGTTTTGAATTTTTCCTGTTTCCTGTGCTAGAAATTGAATCACAGATTCATGTAAGAACCATAGATATTTTTTAAGAAACCTGCCCTCTTACAATGCTTCTTTTAGAACATAACTTTAATCATTTGTCTACATATCTTTTGCCCCTAGGCTTTGATTTCCTTAACTTGATATTGTACTTTAATCATCATATATGTTTAAGCATGTACAATGGATGATAAATGTGTGAGAGAATGAAAGCATTTATATTCAAATCTGGAATTCTGTTCTTTGTCAACTAAAAATTTAAGCTGTGTCAAACTTCTTTTGTCTGAGTCTAGTTGCTTGGTTTGAAATTACTGTATCATCATTGTATTATGAGTGATAGTAAGTCTGGGGGAAAGCAGCTTGATTCCTACATCTGTTCACATTAAAAGGGAAATCTGTGCCCCAGGCACCCAGGCTAGTGCGTACAAAATCTCAGACTAGAAATAAATAAGTGTATGCTATAAATTGAATTTATACAGTTATGTATCAGTGAACTCTCGAATAATTAACATCTACTTGCTATTTTCATCAAAATACTTTAAATGTCATCTTCTGTATTGATCATGAATTCCTGAGAAATGGAGAATTTCTTGACTTGTAAATGAGATATATAGTCAAGAATTCAAAATGATTGCAAGATAGCTCCTGCTATCAAGTGTTTCAACAATAGCTATATATGAGGACTTATCAATTCAAGGGCTACCAAGTGATCCAATTTGTTTAAAGACTACAGAGTTTATTTCAGTGTCAGCAAATATACGTTGTATTCTAAGAATGATTCCACTGCTAGCAAATCTCATACTCTGACAGTGATTTGCTAGTATTTTTAATTGAGACTGCTTCTTTTGTCCAGAAAATGGGAACTGTAGGACTGTATTCCAACTGGGCAGCAGTGGTCAATAGCAGGAATTGTATCTCAGAAAGGCTTGGTTCTGTTCATCAGGCTTTTCTCATTACTGAAATCTCCCTCCATAGGCAGTAAGAATAGATAGCACCTTGAGCAGTGTCAAGCTTATTCTGGGTAGTTCATCAATAATATTAAATCAAGGTCATGCTCAAAAACCAACAACCTTTGTCTATACAAACAACAGACTCAATGAAAGAGAAATTGGGGAGTCAATCCCTTTCACAATAGCATCCAGAAAAATGAATTATTTAGAAATCAGTCTAACAAAGGAGGTGAAAGACCTCTACTCTGAAAACTATAGGACTCTGACAAAGGAGATAGAAAAGGATATCAGAAAATGGAAAGACAACCTTTGTACCTGGGTAGAGAGAACCAACAACATCAAAATGGCTATACTCCCACAACTACTATACAGATTCAATGCAATTCCAATTGAAATCTCATCATCATACTTCACAGAGCTAGAGAAAATAATCCAATAATATTAAATCAAATTTTGGTTTAAGAGCTCCGGGCCCGCCATGCCGTGATTCCAGCGGACTGGGGAACTTACAGTGGACGGACCGGACCCAGCAGCTCCGGGCCGCCGTGCCATGTTTCCAGAGGACTGAGGAACGAGCAGCGGGCGGACCGGACCGAGCAACTCCAAGCCCACCGTGCCATGCTTCCGGTGAACTGAGTGAGCAGCACGCGAACCCGGCTGCAGGGTGCAGTCCATTTCCAGTGGACTGAAGGCCACCCAGCAGCACACTGTATCCCGGAGCTGTGCAGTGAGGAGTCAGACATAGAGGTAACTCATAAACTCAAAGTATCCAGTATAGAATCTAACAAACCTTTTTTGTCTTATTTACTGTGTTTAATACTGATATTGGCATTTATTGTATTATAGTAACAAACATGATGTGATTGTTCTGTTCAAATACCTACCTTGATGTGTCAGGAGTGAGAACTCTCAAGGGTTATTACAGATTCAAGGAGGACCCCCCAGGAAAGTGCTGCTTCCAAGGGGCCCCAGATAATAGAAAGACACCTGCAACAAACATTGTCCTGTCATCAGTCAAAGAAGAGCATTAAAAACAAAGGAAAAAGTAGAAATGGGAAAATACACAAAAAACCAGACACAAAGATCACCACCACAGGGAAATTCAGAGAAAAGGGAAATAGGGCAAACTGAAACTCAAACACCAGGACTCTTGGAGATGGTAACTAAAGCAGATCTAGTAAAATGGAAAACAGAACTCATCTCTGAGATCAAAACAGAGATACTGTCCTCAGTGAAAG
>PVIC010033137.1:0-20305 GCA_004025085.1 Thryonomys swinderianus
CAGGGCAGCCTAACCCCATAAAATGCGGGCATTTGATACTTCAATCTACATTTGCACATACAACCATTTGACTGAGATGGGCTCCCATTTTCTTTGACAGGGTCTTGCTATGTATGTAGTTTAAGCCTTAAACTCAATATATATAACCCAGGGTGATCTCAAACTTGCAGTGATCTCTGCCTCACCTCATGAGTGCTGGGATTACAGGTATCACTGCTAGACTATCCATAGCTCCCCATTTTTTTTTTTTGAGACAGGGTCTCGCTTTGTAGTTCAGGCTGGCTCTGAGCTCACTCTGTAGCCCAGGCAAACCTCGAACTCAGCAGTCCTCCTTGTGCTTGCGAGGCAGGCGCCGGAACCACTGAGCTAAATCTCCAGCCCACTCCCCATTTTTAATACAGACAACTGCCTGAACTTTTTCTCAAGCGAGTTCTTTCTGCTTTTCCATGGGTCTGATTTCCTTCCTGCAATCAGAAGTGCTGGTTGAACAAATCACATCTACTCATGTACATGAATTCTGATGGTGTCTGCTTTTGTTCATTTGCTTTTGGGGGACCCCAATATTAGGTCAACATACTGAGAATCAGGTGTGGTAGTGTGATCCCACAGTGTGGTAGAGTATGATCCCAGCTTTTTTTTATACCAGGGATTGAACTCAGGACCTCCAGCTTGCCCAGCAGGTGCTGTGGTGCTGAGCCGCACCTCTGGTCCCAATCGTAAGGCCGAGGGAGGGCTGTTAAATTCCAGGGTAACCCAGATGACTTCGCAAGACCCTGGACGCAGCTCAGTGATAGAGTGCCCAGGGTTCAATGACCAAGACCAGAACAAGAAAACGATACAAGGGTTTTTAAGTAACCTAGAAAGGAGTATTTTAAGCAACATGTTTGTTAATTTGTACACACACACACACACACACACACACACACACACACACACACACACACACAAATAGCATTACTTTTGTTTTCCATATTGGGGCCCAAACAGGGCCTCAAGCTAGGTGAGTGTTCTAGTGAACTACACCCCTGCCCTTTTAATTTCAAGACAGGGTGTTACTAAATGGTCAAGTTTGGCCTGGGACTTGCAATCCCGACAAGCTGGGATTGTATGTGTATGCCATCGCACCTGTTTTCTGCTTCCTTAGACATGTCTCACAGCACTATGGGATTCCTTGTCCTCATTACCACTTTAATGACTGGACTGGGTCTCCAATAATACTGATTTAGCTACTGTAACCTTTGGGCTATAGATTCCTGCACGCTTTAGGAACAAGTTTGAGACATGGTCTTAGTATGTGCTTCCCAGCTAGCGCTGAACTCATTTTAACGTTTGCAACCTAGGAATCACTTTTGTAGTACAGGGATTCAATTCGGGGTCTTGCCTGTGTGCTTTTTTGGGACATGGTCTCATATCAGTAAGGGCTCAGACTTGCAATCTTCCTTGCCACAGCCTCCTAGAGTGCTGGGACTATAGGGAACCTGCCACTACACACACTGTACCATTACTTTCTGAATCATACTATTTGCTTCTATCGCTCATGTTCAACTTAATGCATTCTAAGACTCTGTTCATCTCTTGAACTTTCCCCAATTTTCAGCCCCATTTAACATTCAGAAACGGTGGCTATGCAAAAGGTCTCTCTCAAAGCTACAGTTCAATTACCAGTGCCAAATAGCCTTTAACCACCAGTAGACCCAGACCCACACACTCAAGGTATAAAGTGTTGTAAGTCAAGCATTAAAATACCTCCAGGCAGGAGTCCACACCCTTTTGTAACTTTTCAGTGACTTTATAAACACTATCATCTCTGATGATGCTTTTCTTCAGCAGGAGTAAACAATCTGACTGAACTGTCACTACCATGGAGAGAAGGGCTTATTTCACCCTAGGCAACCCCAATACACCTACATTTAAAATACCTAAGGGAGGTTCAGTAACTAGAGCAGCCTCTCTTTTGGCAACACCCAGCTAGAGGTTGTATTTAGTACATTTGAGTGTTCTGATGTTTCATGTTATTATCCAATACTGAAGGAGTGAAGCATCGCTGAGATAGTTCCCTTAAAAGCTCTTACATGCATTACATACACAGCAGCACATACCCAGTTAAGACCTGAGCCTTTCTTCAAGGACATGTCAGATTTAGTTTAAGTAGTTAGGCTTTCCCTTTAACAAAATGAAAAGCTCCCCTAGCTACTCAGTTTAAAATTCACCACCCCATCAGATTTAACTTATAAAAGCTAGAAAAACACTCCACACAAAAAATATGTAAGATTACTGTATTTCCGTATAAGAGGAACGATTCAATAGATTTTTACAGGTGTCAACCAACCTTTTTTTAAAATGGGGCACACATCAAATCTAGCATCATAGGAGTTTTATTGTGCAGTGAAACTTTATACTATCAATACAAATGCCAGAATACGACATAAAACATCCACAGGAACGTTTTTCATCTTGTTGAATAGTTCACATACATTTCCTACATAATCCAACATACAACAGAAATGATACATCTTTTCTTGCAATTTGCATACAGTTGAAAAACATGTATATATATATTTATACAAAGTTTAACTAATAAGACACTAGCAGGTTGACATTTAATAAGTCTATAGGTGAGAAATGTAATAAAAATAATCAGAATTTACTCAGCATCAGCTACTTCCATAACCAAGTGTTACTTTGATTAATAAAACCCACTGGCCAATTAGGCTTATGGAATATACTTATATTATTTCTTCAGCTTGTAGTACTGTTCCCCCACCTTGGCTCTTTATGACTATTAATATAGAAAATGCTGAAAAGTAGGGGCAAGCATTTGCAAAAAACAAAAAAACCATCTTCCAGCTTATTATAAGCATGACATGTATGATGGAATTTCTTCCCAAGCAATGGACTCTGAAACCATCAAATCACCAGAACTGAGTTTGCCAATGTATTTTGCCTATATCTGAGAGACATACTGTACTTATTTCCAACAGAGGAGCTGAAAATCAAACTTAGTGTTTATTTTAGGGGCACGTTGGGAAATTCAGCCACCATTTGAGAATTGACTATTTTTATTTAAAAAAGCAAAAACAAAAAAAAAAAAAAAAAAAAAAGGACCACCAAAATAGGTTCACTAAATTTATTTTAAAAATCATAAAACGTTTCTTACAAAAGAGCATTACATTCTGCACACTGCTCTGAACAAATGCCGGGGACATGTGGATGACTATTAACTTTCCTCCCTGTCCCACCCCCAAATGTTTACAGTGACTGCACAAAGCAAGGTGTTCACAATAATTACATGGGGGAACTTTTTTTTTTTAAACCACCAACAATGAACAAAAAATAAAATCCACTCACTCTGCTGTTTTAAAATTTCCATGTTAGTTTTTGCACGCCCACCCCCCAACCCTGTTTGTAAGGAACTAAAACATTACATCTGGTGAACAGCAAAGATTTCACTACACCTCAAATGCAGAACACCTATGAAGCAGAGGAATGTTGGCTTTTTAAACAGAAGCAGATAAAAAAAAAAAAAAGATGCAGGACTCCTTCAGTTCTTCACTAGTCTTAGAAAAACTTTCCAGAATACTGCTTCACACTATAAAAAAGAAAAAATATCTTGCATTAGAATCCTTCAACATCTGCATACTGCTTCACACTATAAAAGAAAAGAAAAAAAAGTACGAATTAGAATTTTTGTTTGTAACAGTTTAACATCAAGACAATTTCAATGTTAAATTAAGTGATAAACATGTCCATTACAGTTAGAAATCAGAATTTTAAAAAACAGCAATTATAAATGAAAGCAATGTAAAATTCAAGAAAAATAATTAACAGTAAATCAGACATTAGCAGAGAATTAAGAAATGAAACTGAAAGTTGTTAATACTCAATAGAAAAGAGATGCCAGTAAGGTGTGAAATGCTGCACTTCACAGCACCAATCATTTGTCCTGTAGAGGTGGCCTGTGCCATATGGCAGACTGTGATTTGTTGTCAATTTAGTTATCTAAAAACAACAAAATCACTAGTCTTCCACACAGAACTAGGCCAACATCCAATGAATCTTCTATTACTTTCTACAGGCTCTGTATAATTTGTAACAAGTGAGTGGTTTTGGCAGCAGTTTTCACCAGAGAAAACGAGAAGTTTGCTTGGTTAAGGCTTCTTCCAGCAAGATTAGTATTGAATGTCTTCATTTTTAGTAAGAAAGCAGAAGAAAATTAAGGCAAAGCTATTAGAATATTTAGAAGTTAGGTTCCCAAATGGCTGAAACCAAGGTTTGTAAAAGAAAATCATTTGAGAGGAGGAGCTTTTAAAGGTTTAGTACGTACAAGTTAACACAAAGCTAGACTGACCTGTTCTGCAGCAAATACTGTGCATTCTGTATCTGGTCCTGTGTTCCTGTAATGGTAATGATCCGATCTTCGGATCCTTCTAAAGGCTCATCAATTTTGATAGAAGCTCCTGATTCATGACGGATTTGTTTAATCCGCTGACCACCTTTCCCAATAATAGATCCAGCCAACTGAAAAGATTTTAAATACAAGTGTTTATGATGATTTTAAACAAAACTGTGTTCTCAATGACCATGAAGAAAACAGTAACTGAGTAAACTTACTGAGAAAGACTCATACAAATTCCCTAGACTAGTCAAAGTCTGGATTATCAATGTGCACTACATGTATCAATATTTTTTTTCACCAGGCAGCTAAAGATCAGAACCCTCTGGTTTTATTTGCATTAAGTTCACTTGAAAATACTCAAACCACAGAGTGACACCTCACTGATGTCCTCAAATGTAACCCTGAAAAGGAGATTTACTAAAGTCTTTTGAATGTAAAGAAAACTTACATATCCGGTAGTGTATTAGATATACTTACATCTTTGGGAATAGTTACTTGTGTAGTAATAATAGGTCCACCAAGATCACCATATGAGCCACGACCCCCTGCATAGGAATAATCTGATTTAAATAATGAGCATTAAGTTCATTTTACAAAGTATGAAATAATGTTTGATTTCATAAAGGGGAAAACTTACCATATCCAGAGCCACCCTAAAAAAAGAAAAAAAAATAGAGAATTATTTTGCCTTCAAAAATGACTGACGTTAATATCTTACATAAAAAAGCCCTCAGTAGGCTGGGGATTTAATTTAGCTCAGTGGTTCTGTTGCCTGCCTTGTTAAATTCAAGATCCCAAATTTGATTCCCAGGACAAAAACAAAACCACAAAAAGACCCTACACAAATAACCCCTCAGTTTAGGAAACAACAGAAATCCTCCCATTTTCTCCTTAAGGGATTTTCAACCCACAAATTTCAGACAATTCTTAAGGTAGGAACAAAAAAGGATCTAGAAATACAACCTGCTAAGAAATATTACACAAGGGGAGAAAAACACTTACTGGTAAGTAGGTAAGAATATATAAGGACTCATATACACTGACACCCAACAATACTCAACCTGTGGTTCATATGCCATCTGCCACTCTGATGGGCTCCACGTATCTATTGCAGAGTCCCAAGTTTCATCAGCACTGAAACCGACCTGTGTTAGAGAAGTTACTGATGTGAGCCTACATTATAGTGGCTATAGCACTACTAGTTTTATATACACATGTATGCAATTTTAATGCTCAATTGTTTTATAGTACTAAAACAAATATATTGGGGCAACAATTAATTATTTTGAAGGATGAAAGACCACACATTATTTTTGAATAGCAAAAAAAAGTAGTGACTTAAATGGTTTAAGTTCAGTCATAGAGCCTTTCAGTCATAATCTCCTACAAAATTTTACCCTAATTTTTAAGATCCCTTACAACCCTGATTTAAAGAAAAAAACAAAAACACCAATTTTCTTACCATGCCATCATAGCGATCTCCAGGTCTTCCTCTTCGATCATAGGCCATTAGATCTCTGCAAGCACAACACTTGTAACTTCAGTTTGCGTAGCTCACACATCAAACAACACCCCCATCAAACACTGAATACAGTTCCTTGTATTTTAGTTTGAATATAAAAACACTTACCCTCCTCTAGGCGGTGGCGGTGGTGGTAGAGGAAGATTCCGAGCTCTGCTACCGCCCCGGCCGCCTCGACCAGGAGGAGGGGGTGGTGGTCCGCGACGAGGGCTCATATCATCATAATCTCTTCTAGAGGGAGGCATGGGACGCCCACCCCGACCAGGAGGCATTCTGTCAAAACCACCTCTTCCCCGCATGGGAAATCCTACAGGCCGTCCACGGCGGTCATCAAACATCATTGTGAAACCACCATAATCGTAAGTTTCATCGTAAAAATTTGGATCATAAGGCTGTGCACGTCCTTTGATGGGAGACTAAAAATAAAAATAAAGTAACCTTATTATATAAAGAGCTTTAGTTCATACCACCCTCCTTCCGTTAGTTGTTTTTCCCAGAAGGCAGTCAAGGCAGGGACAATACCAACAAATATCACTAGATACCAAAAACACTATTTACCACCCTCCCAACAAATGCTACAGGGAGGTCCTAAGTAAAAACAGAACTTACTACCTTAGGGGGAACAAATGGAAGACTCCTCTCTCACTATGAACTACAATGTCACATGGGGTCTAAGGAAGAAGTGATCAATTTTAAGAGCACAGGTTACCATATGGGCAAGTTTACAATCTATATTGAAGCCATCTCACGGGAACTGCACAATGTGCTATAAGAGCACCATTGTTAAGAACCTCTCTTGGAGAACTTAAGGCTACATAAAGCCTCACAACATAAAAATTTCTGGGCAAATACGGTAGACTATTCAAACACCTTCAAACTACTTGCAGAGAAAATCTGTTTAATGAAACTGTATGTAAAAAGAAAGCACTTTGAAGGTACCTCAGATATAAGGTCAAGGATGATCTTTATGCACTCTACAACCCTATCAGGCTTTCCTCCAATAAGAACAACTCTGTCTGTGGAATGAGGACAGCATTCTTGGAAAAGCTTGATTGTTGTCTGAGTGTTCTACGTTAAATTTACAAAAAGAAAAGTTCATTAGAATACACTGAAAAACATTTTCTATGTTCAGATTTTTGAATATCAATATAAAACCAGTTAACTAGTATAGGACCCAACATTAGTTTAGGAATTGTGACAAAATAGCTTTTTAGTACTTTTGAACGTACATCATAAATTATATATTTTTCCAATATGGAATATGGCAACAAAAAGGTCTTTACCTCTCGAAGTTCTTTGATTTTAGCACCTTTGACCCCAATAATTCCTCCTGCCAGACTTTGATGAATTAACAGTCTCAACTCGCAGTCAAAGTCACTTCCTTTATAGTGCTGGTACTGTGGAGGGAGAATTGTAAAATTTTAGTCTCCCATTAACAATGGCCCAACAACACACTTATCAGCTAAAAGCATAACAATTATACTGTTGCAGTGAGCAACCTGAATTTATATTTCAATAACTTTACCAGTTATGTGCTTATTATCCTCAATAGCCAGGCCCAAAAAGGACATTCTGCACCACCTTAAAAAACTATTTTATTTTCAGGTCCTGCAACACCATACCCACACTGCAGCCATTTAGCATGTCGCTGTTACCACAAAATTATTAACATTCAAATAACACCATAATAAAAAATGACTGCAAAGCACTTTGCAAATGTAGTTAATTCCCACTGCAGCATGGAGCAGGGTCAACAGTGAGTTGTAAGACCACGTATGTATCACATTTTTAAGCCTTTTTCTATAGAGATGGGAAAAGTACGCTATGTTGAAAATAAAATTTATCCTATGGGCCAGGCTCCATACTTCAGTGGGGTTCAATGGCACTATGACATACATTTAAGCATTCCACAGCATCAGATTCGAGCGGGAGCTGGCTGGTTGCAGTGGGTGATGGCAACTGCAGGCCCTGAAAGTAGAAAAATAAGAGTAATAGGTTAAGTGTCTAGTGTGATCAGGCTATTGTCGCATATATTGGTAAAGCTACTACAACAGTTTACATCTACATGTAATTAAATGAGAAACTGTTATGTAACATTAAGATTCATACATTAAACAAAATACTTTAACAAGTGACTTAGAATTTCAACATCTTTAAATATGGCTATATTTCTCTTTTTAAAACACCCCAATGTTTTTCTTTAAACATTTAAAAAAATTAAAGCCTTTAAAATGCATGACCACAAACAGTTCATATCTGAGTGGTCAGCTTGAATTTTTAAAAAATGTAACTTGTGTATAACAATACTGGATATTATGTGGCAGGTTGTAAGGTGTTACTATTGCAAACCACTATATCCACTTTTCTCCCCCTCCCCATTATGGACCAATATAATACACTTTTATTAAATAACACCCCTTCATATTGCCAAATATATCAAAAAAGCCTACCTCTTCCAAGGTAGGGATGATTTTCTTCAGAATTTCTCCAATTGTTTCAATATCAGCACTGATACTCAATATGCTGCCAAACATCACAAATACCAGATAGTACAAAAAAGGTGAAAAAGAAAAATGAGTTTTGTGTTTGTCATCAGCATTCATATACTTTCACAGGAGCAACATTAACATTCCCCATTTAAAGAAACCTATTTATAGATTTTCACATGCATTTTATTTTATGCCCCATACAGACATGGTAACAGTATTGGGAGACTTGCAGAGAGACAGAAAGAATGGGCTTTTGGAAGGGCTCAGATTAAGTGGGCAATAAACTGACCAGAACTGAAGCAGAGTTGAATATTTATGTTCCCCGCCACCAAGTTAAGGATACCCTCGCTGTTACATTGGTAAAACTGGCACACCTTCTCTTAGGCAAAGTGGGGGAATATGCAAGTGGTGAACATTGTATCTGGAGTAAGGTTATGGATACCAGTTAGAAATTAGATTACTAATGGGCTCTGCAAGAAAACAATACAAATGCAAGACAAAACAAAGACAACACAAATGAGAAGTGAAGGAAGAGTGAACCAGAGTTAGCATTTCATCAGAAAAAATTATGAACAGGCAATGTTGGGAAGCAAGGTGGGCCACAAGACAGAGCGAGAGACTATTTTGGTAACAATTTGATTTACAATGCAGCAAATATGCAACACTTGAAGCTGTGCTCCTTCCATTGAAATAAAATTAGTGGATCGTTTGGGTGGGCAACTCACGGTAAAAGTTCAGTGACAAAAAGACTTAATGGGGAAAATAAGACAGAAACTTGAAAAACAATACACCGTCTAAAGGGGATACTATTTAATTATATAAAAGGCAGGTAATAAAATACATTTCTCTCTTTCTAATCAGGCAGTGAGGCATAAACTGTTGGGACATACCGCTCGGGGCCACTGCTGTCTGGGACTGAAACACTGGCATTGTACTGCATTGGTCATTGGCGTTCGTGGATGTTGGCATTGGGCATGGGCATTCAATCAGAAGTTGTCAAGTATGGTACCCGTTTGGCAACGAGCACATTTTTGGGCATAGCCAACCAGGGTTTTCACATGGGCGTTCAGGGGCGGATGGGCCAACGTCATGGTGGGCAACGCAGGGGTAAGTCGATCCAGTACATGGGCAACGGAGATATATGGCCAAAAAAACAAGGAGAGGGAAAAGGGGGAAAAGCAATAAATTTTAATTTAATACAAACTATACTCATACTGTCAATTAATGAAACAAGCTTAAGTTGTTCTGAAGACTAACACAATAATGGACTTCTCTATATCTGTGGCTTAACACTTAAGGATCTAAATGATGGTTCTAGCTGTTCAAAAAAAAATAAAAATAAAAAAATAAAACAAACGATGTTTCAGTAGCAGGCTGGCTCATGAGGGTAGACACAAAACCTGTCATGACTTAAAAGTTTACTGAAATTCTTGAGGAAAGTGGGGAAATTAATAACCCAGATAATACTACAGAACATCTGGATTAAAAGGAGAGAGGTTTATAAAGACAACAAAAATTCCCACACCAAAACAAAAAAACCAAACCAAACAAAAAAACCAAATTCCCTCAAAAACCCCGCAACTAATAAAAGACTGGTTTGGATTCCCGAGGATCATAATGTATCCTAGCTCTTAACAGGAAGGTCTGTAAAAATTTTAAATTTTCAAGTCCAGTTTATAGTAATTAAGAGAAACATACAAAGATCTGCGACCAAGAGAGGAATGAAATACTGTCAAATAAGTACTCAACACAAAGTTATTTGCCTCAATTTTAGCAAGAAAAACATTAAGAAATGCATACACTATGAGAAAAAAATATAGAAATTTTGGTGTAATTGAGTCCTATAAATGTTCATTTTTGTCGCTGCCAACATTTAATGTGTCTAATCACAAGAGTCAACCCACTATAAAATACGAAGACTCAAATAATAGGCATTGATGATATCCCAAGTATATGATTACGTGCCTACTCTATTCTTTCTCCACATTTAAAACATGCAATCTCAATTCTAAGAACTTTGTGCTCCATTGTGCAAGCTGTTAAAAGAACAGATGGACAATTTTTTAAAAAGGAAATAAAAATTTCTGGATTTAAATAGCTCCCTACAACGGTTTCCAGTAATACTGTAATTGATTCACATGCTTGGGAAGTGGTATGATTAAGGATTTTAACACTGCACTTTTTTTAGGATGTTATATTGCTTCAAGTGACTAATTCAGTTGACTCTTACTAGATAGAAGGTGAAGAGGTTTAATATAAGCTTTTCACCCTACCCAATCTGGGCTTTTATTAAAATAGGAATGGCAAACCTTGATTATCATGTAACTCTCAATTTTTACAAATGGTGTGTAGCTACATTGTGATTTCTATTATGTAAACCTTTACACTTCTAGAAATAAGATGAATCTGCTTACTTAGTAGCTT
The DNA here is from genome assembly GCA_004025085.1 of Thryonomys swinderianus. Classification (NCBI taxonomy): domain Eukaryota; kingdom Metazoa; phylum Chordata; class Mammalia; order Rodentia; family Thryonomyidae; genus Thryonomys; species Thryonomys swinderianus. The sequence continues at coordinate 10,832 of PVIC010033137.1, forward strand.
AAATTAATACTTACGTCTGTACGGAGAGCCTTAATATTCTTGCCTCCTTTTCCAATCACTGCCCCAGCATTCTAGAAGAGACACACAAAATTTGTTTTGCCTTTCCTTAAAATTATTATACCCATGCTTTAACCTCCCACCCCTTCAGATCTCTAACTCAATTGCTATATAGGACTGGATACCTACAGGGGGAGAGCACAGCCACTGGGGGGAACCACCAAGATTCTCCATGTACTGAGTAATACAAATTTTAAGACCGAGCTTCAGAATGTTCTGAAGGCCAGATACACGACATATAAAATTTAAGTATAGATCAAAACACTTTCTTGATACCACTCAAACAAGTTAACTGAGATGCTTCTCAGTGGGCCAAAAGATTTAATCCATTAATAAATAGTTTAAGAATTACTTCATCTATGCTCTTTTCCTGGCTTTACCTTTAGCGGTTATTGTGGAGGGCACTGAACTTAATAGCAAAATGAACACCTCTCAGAACTTACAAAAGAATCATACAGATCTTGAAACTTTAAAAGCCCTGAGAGCTTCTAAATTAACTAGAGAACTAAAGTCTTAATTTCTAGTATATGAACCACTTTCAAATTTTCAAGAAAATTTATACCTTGCTCTGAAGCAGAATTCGTAATTCAACCATCTCATCGGTGTTTCTAGATCTTTTAAATGCCTGCTCTTCTTCCATGTCTTCTGCAGGGCGTTTACCTAGAAGTCAAAAGTTCAGATTAAAAAAGAAAAGAAAAAAGGATGGGGGTGATTTTTGAATTACATTTTAAGTTTCTATCTGTATGTTGAAATCATTTAGTGCTAATTCCATGTATGTTTGAAAGAAAGATTGTAAGTACTACTAGTTTGGGCCTTTACCCTTTCTTATAGTATGAGCTAATACAAAATATGAATACATTAAACAACTAAAATTACAAAATTTAATTTTGCCATTACCATGCAATGCATTGTCATCTTGCACTCATAAAATCTAAAACGTAGTTGACAAATACCTCACACCAGAAATTAAAAATTACAAGGAGGTTATGATACTGCATTAGACCATGCCAATTATCAGGTAATAATAAAACTAACGTAACAAAATACTCAATTACTACAGTTAAAACATCTCACCAAATTCACCATTGGTTTCGGTGTTGGGGAAGGTTTCTTCTGGCTGCTCAGTTTCCATTTTCTTGAATTAAATGGACACACCAATCTGTTGAAAAATAAAACAACTAGTACCTTTTGTTGATTGCAAAGTAAGCTGTGCATCTTGCTGAATGTTTTAAAATAAAACTCTGCTTCTGGAACATACCAGTTATTATATATATCCTTGCAGAGCAGAACTGTAGCGTTCTGGGCAGGACCAACTGATACACTAGTGTTGCAGTAGCCTATAAAAACCAACACAAGTCAGTTTTGCTTTGTTTTGGCTTGTAATTCTTATTTCTGATCACAACACCAACTTGAGCACAGGAAATAGACCCTTCAAAACGTTGACTCCATTTTTTGGAAGCTCAATTCCCTGGCTAACCAGATTAAAAAGAGGCATATTTTACTTTCGACCAAGAAAGAAACATACATATACGTTTAGCATGGGTTTGCATCCATACTGTTTCACTGTATTTTTATTTTTAAAGCGTGAAAAAGGACAGGCCTGTGTAAATTGTTCATGAAGCCTTCGTTAATGTAAAGGTACACTGCACTTATTCACGCTCAAACTACTTCTACATTAAAATTTCGAATCAGTTTTCCCTCTCTGATAACTAGGAACACCGAGGTACACAACGGCAAAAGCAAGCCTTAGCCAACCAACTTACCACAGGGATAAAAACTATTACTCATCGAGACTAAGGATGGTTCTGCACACTAACATCGCCACTAGCAAGCCTTAGAGGCCATAAAGAATATGGCCCGACGATCACATTTAAAAACAAAAGCTCTGGGCTCTCCGGGCCGTTAACGGGGACAGGGCCAACGGTGTCAAAAAAGGGCTCAAGGCTTCCTCTCTTTTCCAATCCGTCGGCCAGCATTATTTTCCTAGTAACGACCGACTAAAACCAGTTCTCTCCTGGGTATTCAGTTAAAGTTCAGGTGTGGAGAAAAATCTAGAGAAAGGAATTTACCCCAAACCAGCAAGAACCATCTACAGAAACGCCGCGCGAGCCTGCTGCCACTCCTCAGATCCCGAAATCCGCCAAGCACATAGCGGCCCCGCACACCAAGCGCAGTCCTGCCCTGTCTCTCCCACCTAGCGGCACTAGCCAGGCCAAAGCGGAGCAGACGCACTGCTCGCGCCCGGACCACAGGAAATGGCGGCCGAAATGGCGCCTGCGCGCTCCAGGCGCAGCCGGCGGCCCCTCCCCCCACCACGCGGCTCGCCCGCGGCCCGCACCTCCCCCACCGCGAGACAAAGCCGCGGAGCCGCAGACCCTGGCGTGGCCGCTCGGGCCGGCAGCCGGGCCGCAAGCCCTGCACAAAGAGCGCAGCGCGCTCGCCTTGCGTCCCCGTCGCCTCGTCTGTTCGCTCTTCCTACATATGCCTGTCTCCCAACACTGCACAAACACCTTCCGCAGGTTCTGCCTTAGTACCCCTCGATCCTCAGCACCAACACGCGAACTGCAGACGCTCGCTCAGAGAAATGGCGGCTTGGGGGAGGGGAGTATGCAACGCTTCCTCCCGAGGCGGATAACAACGCGGAGCTCAGAACGCCTCCCAGAAGCGGGCAGCTAACACTCCGACCCTCGGCCCCCACGCTCCGCTCGCTCAGCCCCGCTCCTCACCGCGCGAGACCGCCTTCTCTCACCGCTGCGCCGCCTAGACAGCAAAGCTAGACAGAGAGCGAGTGCAGGCCCCCTCCCCAGCCTCGTGCCCTCCTACCCAGCCGTCAAGCCTGATTGGCCGCCCGGATTACAGCGATGGCGCGAGGGCGCGGCGATTGGCGCAAGGCCGCGTCAATCAACGCGACCGAGGGACGACAAACTGCACCTCCCACCGGCGCCTCCCTTCGGGGGCTGTTGAGAGCCGGGGCCTGAGAAAAGCCGCGCTTGGAAAACGTCAACGCGGCCTCGCAGGGAGGCCAGACCCATGATTAAGTCAATAATAACCAAACCCCAGTAACTTCAATTACCTATACGCCGCAAACAAATGGGATCAGGCAGGACGTCGAGGTCGGTACAACAGACAAACGGAGAATAATGGCGACCGCGGTGCTCTCACCCGAGCGCCCTCCTCTCTCGTCAGCGCACTCACTGCTGGGGGCGGGGCAGAGGACTTCTCGCGAGACGTGAGCAGGGCGGCTCGCGCGCGGAGGGTGGGCGGGGCCGGGGCGTTCCTGCGCCCGCGGGGAGGCTTTTCTGTTGGGCAGCGGCGCGCGCGGCGAGTCCGGCGGGAAGCGGCAGAAACGGCGGCTGGTTGCGCGTGGCACGGGCTCTGTGCTCGCGACCGCCGTGCGGGAAGAAGGCCGCACACCCAGGTGGGTGCTCGGCCCGACTGGCCCCGGTCTGCACGCCCAACTCGCGCCCACACCGCGTGCGCTCCCCGTGAGGCCGGCCCTCTAGTTGGTTAGCGAGCCCTGCGGCGCGCGTGCTTCCGCGTCGGTGCACCGGAATCTGCTCCGAGAATTCCTCAGGGGTGCGTCCTGTGTTTTCCCCGAAAGCGCAGGCCGCTAGCGCACGCCACAGACCCCCGCGTCCGACCGCGGCGCTACCCGGAGCGCCCGGCGTCAATCGCTTCCCCAGGCGCCCTCTGGTTCTTCGGCCGCCAACCGCTCTCTCCAAGTGGGTGGCAGTCTTCGGCCCCTCCCCCACCCCCTCAGCCGTCCAGCTGCCCGCCGCCCGCTGCTTGGAAGCGCTGGGACGCTGGGACTGCGCGGGAGTCTAACTCCCGCTAAGTGAGAGCCTGCTTACAAGCTCAGCGATCTGTTCCCGGGTTGACGCTTTCCTTTCCGAGTAACTTGCGGATCTGCCCACAGCGCCCTCCTAGCTGTGTATTGGTTAGATTTTTCCTTAATCTTTCATATGAAGTACGTGATCAGGAAGAAAACTTTTGAAATACCGTCTCTGATTGTGTAGCCCAGGCTGGCCTCGAACGCTCTATTGTCCTGCTTCAGGAAAAAGAAATTTGGACCTTGGGTCTGTGAAGCACCAACATTGGCTCATACATGTTGGGAGCACACATCAGTAAACTAAGGTTAGGAGAAAGAGATTGTGGAGCTTGAAGTTATACATGGTAGAACAACACCCCCCCCCCCCGCGCGCTTTGTAGTTCAGGCAAGCCTCGGACTCAACAATCCTCCTGCCTCTGCCTCCCGAGTGCTGGGATGACAGGCGTGAGCCACCACGCCCGGCACTGTGGTGTGTGGTACTGATTGCTGGTGGGCGTGAGTCACCACACCCGGTATTGTGTACGTAGTAAGGGAAGTTCTGCTCAGAGAACCTTTTCAAGACAGTTTCACTGGACTGCATTCTCCTCCCTCATGAACACTGTTACCAGCCTTCTCTTGGTGCAGCTGTGGGATGGGTATATGCCCACTGATTTCGTTTCTTCTTTAGCCTTTTTTACCCCACTACTAGATTGAGCCCAGGGCCTTTGCACTGACATACCTCTCTACCTTTATTTATTTAAAACAGAATCTTGCTACTGAATTGTCCAGCCTGGGCTGGAAGTTTCAGTTCTTTCTCTTTCTAAGTCAGCTGTTTGGAGTGGTAGGATTATAGGTGTGAACTTTTACTTTTTAGGTTTCTTCCTTTTTTTCCTTTTTTGGTTTTTGGTTTTTGAGACAGGGTCTCACTCTGCAGTTCAGGCTGGTCCTTTTTTTTGTGTGTGCTAATGGGCTAAATCCCCTGGCCCAGTTCAGACTGGTCTGCCCTTACACTCCCAGCCACCCTCCTGCCTAAATCTCTCCAGTTCTGGGATTACAGATGTATGAACAGCTCCTCTTTAAAATAATAGAAAAGTCTGTGTTTTTAATCCCATCTCCTTCATTCTCTATTTCAAAAGGAGAGTTTTTAATTCAATATGAAATCTTTTTTTTTTTTTTTTTTTTTTTTGAGACAGGGTCTTGTCTTGTTTTATGTGTAGTTCTGGCTAGCCCTGAGCTCACTATGTAGCCCAGGCTAGCCTCTAACCCACAGCAATCCTCCAGCCTTTGCCTCCTGAGATTACAGGCTTGTGAAACCAGGCCTGGCATTATGATAGGTGTTGCTGGGATCAAACTAGGGACCTTGTGCTTGCAAGGCAGGCACCAGAACCATTGAGCTAAATCCCTGGCCTTTCAATATTAAAGCTATGTTCAAAGTTTGAGGGTGTTGCTCAGTGGGAGAAAGCCTAAATCAAGGCTCTGGGTTCCAAGAGCATTGTAAAGCCAACAGAAATCCCTAGGGCCAGAGATTTAGCTCAGTGGTTCTGGGGCCTGCCTCTCATGCATACATAAGGTCCTGAGTTAGATCCCCGGTAATCACATACAACAATGCTGGGCGTGGTGACTCATGCTCACTCACCAGCAATCAGTACATACCACATGCCGGGTGTGGTGGCTCACGCCTGTAATCCCAGTGCTCAAGAGGCAGAGACTGGAGGATTGCTGAGTTCAAGGCTTGCCTGGGCTACATAGTGAGCTCAGGGCCAGCCTGGACTACAAAGCGAGACCTGTCTCAAAAAAAAAAAATCCCAACCAACTGGGCTTCATTCAAGGACTTGTCAGTTGATTTATTCAGTGGCTCCTGTCTGGTACAACTAATTATTATAAATGGAGGGATGTAGTGTTCATTTCGGATCTGAGTGTTATTTGTGAGAGTTATTTTAAAAAGGCTAACATAAGGGCCGGAGGGTTAGCTCAGTGGTTCCGGCGCCTGTCTCACAAGCAGAAGGACCTGAGTTCGATCCCCGGTAACCACATATAATGCTCCACACCCACCAACAATCAACATCGCATACTACAATGCCGGACGTGGTGGCTCACGCCTGTAATCCCAACACTCAGGAGGCAGAGACAGGATTGCTGAGTTTGTGGCGGCTTGCCTGGGCACCATAGTGAGCTCAGGGCCAGCTTGAACTACAAAGCGAGACCCTGTCTCCAAAAAGCAAAAAGACTAACATAAATGAAATTAAACACTAGACAACCGGATTATTATTTAAGGTATTTATAACCATTTCTTGAATTCTCTGATGAATGCCAGATTTTTGCTGGCAGTTTAATGCTAATTACAGTCCTTCTAGTAAATTGTGATTATTTTATGAGTCAAGATTAAGACCAAGAGCTGGGCTTGGTTGGCTCAAGCCTGTAGTCACAGCACTCGGAAGGCAGAGGCAGGAGGATTGCTGAGTTCAAGGCTTGCCTGAGCTACATAGTGAGCTCAGGGCCAGTCTGAACTACAAAGTGAACCCTGTCTCAAAAAAAAAGATTAAAACCAAGAATAGGTAAGGAACATGTCCTTGATCACAACAGAATTGGGTTTCAGACACCACTTCCATTGGATTATAGGTGATCATAAACAGCTCTGATTATTTCCTTTTCGTTTCAGTCATTTTACATATATAAAATTTTTCTCATTTTTAGAATACCTTCTTAGAATTTTTTTTTTGAGACAGGGTCTCACTGTAGTTTAGGCTGGCCCTGAGCTCACTATGTAGCCCAGGCAAGCCTTAAATTCAGCAATCCTCCTGTCTCTGACTCCCGAGTGCTGGGATTACAGGCATGAGCCACCACGCCTGGCACTGTGGTATGTGGTACTGATTGCTGGTGGACTGAGTCACCATGCCCAGTATTATATGTGGTTTCCGGGATCGAACTCAGGACCTTGCGCTTGAGAGGTAGGTGCTGGAACCACTGAGCTAAATCTCCGGCCCTGAAAATTTTAAAATTATGTTGAAGTCACTTCCAACATGGAAGTGGACTTTTTATTTTTTAGGTGAACATAATGGAAATGTAATGGGTTTATTTATTGGTTTGAGACTGTTTCATGTAGTTCAGGCTGGCCTCTAACTCACTGTGTCGCCCAGGCTGGCCTCAAAGTCACAATCCTAGTTTAGTTTCTTGGCATTTGGGACTCAGGTGTGCTCCATCACTATGACTGGAAGTGGGTTTAAATATTTTTACTGTTTTTTTAAGGCTCATTTATTGGTTGAATGTCACATGCAATATCCAAAAGGATGACACTGCTTTTTCTTTCTTTTTTTTTTTTTTTGAGACAGGGTCTCACTTTGTAGTTCAGCCTAATCCTGAACTCACTGTTGTAGCTCAGACTAGTTTTGAACTCACAGTGATCCTCCTACCTCAGGCTCCAAGAGCTAAGATTAAGTTGTGAGCTGCCACACCCAGCTGTTTTTCATATTTTAAAATTGGATATATGAGGCTGATTTAAAATGAATCTGTGTCACATACAGTGTGCTTAAAAACTTAGTTCTGGGCCGGAGATTTAGCTCAGTGGTTCTGGTGCCTGCCTTGCACTCCTCACAAGGTCCTGAGTTTGATCCTGGAAACCACATACAATGCTGGGCGTGGTGATTTATGCTCACCAGCCATCAATACCACATACCGCAGTGCCAGGCGTGGTGGCTCATGCCTGTAATCCCAGCACTAAGTAGGCAGAGGCAGGAGGATTGCTGAGTTTGAGGCTTGCCTGGGCTACATAGTGAGCTCAGAGCCAGCCTGAACTACAAAGCGAGACCCTGTCTCAAAAAAAAAAAAAAATTTAGTTGTGACAGTTTTCCTACTCTGTTCTCTAGCTCTTGGTAGTCAAGATCTACAGTATGGATTGCCAAGTTTATCCAGCAAAAAAGTTAATTCAAAAAAGTTTTTTTCCTGACTATAAAATGAATGGTGATTCATCTCTATAATTTTGTATGTGGCCTTTTAACTAACAAGATGTGAACATAAGTTCTGTGTTGTAAAGGAATCAAAAGTATTACTTTAGACTCATAAGCCTTCAGTTTTATCAATATAGAGCAATATATGTATTTTTTTTGAGACATGGTCTCGCTTTGTAGTTCAGGCTGGTTCTGAGCTCACTATGTAGCCCAGGCGAGCCTCAAACTCAGCAATCCTGTCTCTGCCTCCTGAGTGCTGGGATGACAGGCGTGAGCCACCACACCCAGCACTGTGGTATGCTGGTACTGATTGCTGGTGGGTGTGAGTCTCCACACCCAGCATTGTATGTGGTTTCCAGGGATTGAACTCAGGACCTTGTGCTTGCGAGGCAGGCCCCAGAACCACTGAGCTAACCCTCCGGCCCGTAATATATGTATTTTTTTCTGTTGTCAGACGTTTATTTTTTTTCCACAGTGTAGAAACAACGATAAACACTCCAGTAGTATATAAAATCTCTGTTCTTCTGTCTTCTTTCCCTCCCTCCTCCTTTCCCTTCCTTTTGTGCTGTAGATTGAACTATTTTATTGTATGCACTTCCTCAGCCTCTAAGCTGCATGCCCAGCCACAATGTTTGATTGTTTTTTCAACATTAATTCTACAAAGTAGAAAAACCATTCCAATTTTAGTACATGTGCTGCTAAAGCGAGCATAGAAAAATTAATCATATCATACAAACATATCTTTTTTTTTTTTTTTTTTGAGACAGGGTCTTGCTTTGTAGTTCAGGCTGGTCCTGAGCTCACTGTGGAGCCCAGGCAAGCCGCCGTGAACTCAGCAATCCTCTGGTCTCTGCCTCCCGAATGCTGGGATTACAGGTGTGAGCCACCACGCCTGGCATTGTGGTATGCGGTGTGTGGATTGTTGGTGGGCGTGAGTTTCCACGCCCAGCATTATATGTGGTTACTGGGGATCGAACTGAGGACCTTGTGCTTGCGAGGCAGGCGCCGGAACCACTGAGCTAACCCTCTGGCCCATACAAACATATCTTAATGTGCAATTTAAAAGACATCTTTCCAAATTTATTTTGCAGCTGAGTTCTTGAGGATCAGAGTTTGTTCTTTGTGTATAAGCAAGCGGGATGCTGTGCTATACTAGCTAACACTCCCTGAGGGCTGCTTCCACCTGCTCAGACTGGTTACCCAGTTTCTCAAGAAGGTGGACGAAAACTTGAAGAGTTCTTTGAAGGACTAGAGGTAAGTACTGTAATATAACTTGCCAAATAATTAGTATTCTCAGTTATTGAAACCCAGTTTAAACTTCGTTGTATAGATCTTGTATAATCTATTTCAATAAATCTAGTAGTGAGTTTATCTTTGTAACTTGTAAGAAAAAGTTCTATAATTCACCCTTTCAATATAATGGTTATGACACACAGTTGTAAGAACCATACCACCTTCCAGACTTATCATCTGTCTACTTTGCTGTTAAGTGAAGACAGCTAAATTAGAAAATTCTTGATTCTGGTAAAGTATTTTGGAATAACTGTATTATAGTGCATGTACAATGTTAAATAACCACTCGTGATATTTGCTGCGTTTTAAATTTCGGTTATCTTTTTTTTTTTAATTTTTATTTTTTTTTAATTTTTTTTTTTTTTTTTTTTT
>PVIC010033138.1:0-20281 GCA_004025085.1 Thryonomys swinderianus
AAACAAACAAACAAACAAAAAGAACAAATTTTGAAGAAAGATTTCTCATCATAAACCATGTAAGCAAGAAAGTGAAATGAGGTGGCTGAGGATTTAGCTCAGGGGTTCCAGTGTCTGCCTTCCAAACTCAAAGTCCCAAGTTCGATCCCCAGTAACCACATACCACAATGCTGGGTGTGGTGACTCACACCTATAATCCTAGCACTCAGGAGGCAGAGGCAGGAAGATACTGTGAGTTCAAGGCTTGCTTGGGCTACATAGTGAGCTCAGGGCCAGCCTGAACTACAAAGCGAGACCCTGTCTCAAAAAAAAAAACCAGAGAGGAATGAAATGTTTAAATGTGGGAAGAAGAAAACCACTAAATCCATATAAATAAATAAAACTGTAAGAAGCTCTCAACAGCTCTCGTCTTCATAACATAGCATACACCCTGTTAAAAGTATGCAACTTAATAAGTTCTGACACAGATATTTGCTTGTGAAACCACTACCATGTCCAAGACAGTGAGTATCTGCATCGCCATGTGAGTCATGGGCCTCATCACTGGGACACGGTACCTGGACGCCCACAACATAAAGACTGAGGGGTGTTCACTGGGACTCATGTTCACTGCCCATCGTGGGTGCGTTTCAAGGCAGGCAGCCCTGACAGAAGGGCCAGGGAGGGTAAGGCTGCCCTCCAGGTTCGGCTCTGAGCTGCCCACCTCCAGCCAGACTCTGCTCCTCCCAGACCATCTGCTACAGATGGCAAGAATCCAGTCACCTTCCAAGAGCCCATCTTGGAACTCATGAAGATCTTGGGAAAGATCCAGATGTAAACCACAACAGCCACCTTCACGGAGTCTGGCCACGCTGTCGTGTGATTTCTCCCTCCCAGGTCTCCTTCAGCCCCACGCCAGGCTAGTCCAATCTGCTTTCTATCGTAAAAATCACACACTATATCATTTTGTCTGGCTACATTCACTAAACACAGCTATCTTGAGAATTACTTATGCCGTAGCAGGTGTCAGTTGTTCTTTCCTCCTTATGGCAGAGTATGGGTTCCATTGTGTGAATGATGCACTATTTTTTATCCATTAATAAATGTTCTTTGACTATGTAGTTTCTTCTCAGTTTGAAGCTATTACATATAAAGCACTTATGAACTGCATGTAAAAGTCTTTTTGTACAATATATTTTTCTTTCTCTTTAGAAAAATCTTTGTAAAAAAAATAGAACACAAAGTATGTGTGTATTTAACTACTTACTAAGCTGCCTGATTGCAGATTTTTTATTCCCACTAGAAATAGCTGCTCTGCTCTCATCTTAGTCATACTGAGTACCTTCACATCCTCATCGACACTTTGGGTGGTCAGTGCTTCTATTTTAGCTGTTCTTCCAAGTCTGGCACCTCAGGACTTAACACACATGGCAAGAATGACTAACACTGTTGTTAAACACCTTCTTGTGCTTATTTGACACCCATATCTTTTCAATCATGTATTTGCTCAAATCCTTTCCATTGTGTGTGTGTGTGTGTGTGTGTGTGTGATACTGGGACTGAACTCGGGCCCTTGTACTTCCAAGGTAGTTGTGGTACCACTTGAGCTAAATCCCTGGCCCCTTTCCTTTCCTTTATAGCCCCTGACCAAATTCAAATGAACCACAGAACACTGCTCCAGAATCTGAGTTTGAAGTTAAATACCAAGCTCTCTCTTGGTAGTTTTATCTATCACATGTCAGTTTTGATATTCTGTCATATTTCCCAGTGTGTTTTAAATAATTATTGTTGTAAGTCATCATTTGAATGTATACATATATGCTATTTGTCTATATTGATTACAGTCTCTTGGACAGCATTTATTAGATATTATAGGTTACAAGTAACATTGGTGGTAGTTTAATTAAAAAATAGAAAATCTATGGGCTGGGGATTTAGCTCAGTGGCACTGTGCCTACCTCCCAAGTATAAGGTCCTGAGTTCGATTCCCTAGAACAAAAAAAAAATTCCTTCTAAGGATATTAGTGTACTAATGAAATCCAAGAACACAGAGGAGTTATCGATAGAGTCATGACTAGAGTCTTGTCTGTTGATTGAGACTATGCCTTGGACAAATATCAAATTTAGTTATTGTTATTATAATTTTTTAATTTCCAGAATATTTTTAATGATTGTTAAGCAATCATTAGAAAGCAAGACAGCAAGGTCCCCCCAAAACCTTTAACTCCACAAAAGCTAACCTCATGGACACTGATGCAGAAGAAGCTATGGACAAAGAACTATAAATAAAATGGTCAAAATATTTGGGGAGATAAAAGAAGTATAAAGGGAAATGCATGAAATGTTTAGCAACCTCAAAGAAGATCTAAACAGATAAATGATTCACCAAAAAAATTTCAATGAGCTTAAGAAAAATCAAACAAACAAACTGAGTTTAGCAAAACAATATATGAATGACCACTTCAGAAAAGAATTAGAAAGTGTAAAAAGAAAGCAAAGATAGATGATATGAAAATGTCATTGGAAAACTAGGTGGCAGATTTGAGAATGAATAGAAATAGAAATCAAAGCAAGATGTATTAGATCATAAACACGGTCACCCTTTTAAAAGTCCTCAGAATTATAGGTATAAAAGAAATAGCAGATTACTCAAGAGGTATGCAACAAATTATCCAGTTATTAAATCACAGCAAGAAGTTTTTCAAATCTGAAGAAAAAACTCAATTTTCAAGTACCAAAGTGTGTAGAACCCCAAATAGCCATGACCAGAAAAAAAAAATCTCCACAACCAAAATCCTGGAAATTCAACAAAAGGAAAAGATAGTAATAGCTCAGAGAAAACTTGCAAGGAACTTATAAATGTAAGCCTATCAAAATAGCAGTAAGACATACCAATGCTTCTAGCAGCACAATTTGTAGCAGCTAAAGCCTGGAAACAGCCTGCATACCCATCAACAAATGACTAGATAAGGAAAATGTGTTTATATATAATGGAATATTATTCTACTATAAAGAATGACAGGTTTGTAGGAAAGTGGATGCACCTGAAAAATATAAAGTTAAGTGAAATAAACCAGACGCAAAAGCTTACATCGTGAACAGCTCTCATTTGAGAGAGGCAACGTACAAAGAGAATAATAAAGAGTGGAAACAGGGGGACAAGGGGATGGGTCTTTCGCAATGCAGAAGTAACCCAAGAAAAAAATGTTTAAGAGAGGAGAAGAAAGAACTCACTATGTAGCCCAGGCAAGCCTTGAGCTCAGCAATCCTCCTGCCTCTGCCTCCTGCATGCTGCGATGACAGCCATGAGTCACCATGCCTGGCGTTGTGGTATGTGGTTACCGGGGATCAAATCAGGGACCACGCACTTGCTATACAGATGCCAGAACCACTGAGCTAAATCTCTGGCCAAGATGATTATAAACTGCATGAGCTGCAAAGGTACTAATAAAAAAATTTTAAAAAGAAATAAGATGATACATGTATACAAGCATATGATATACTATATAATATATAACCTACATATATTTCCTAGCGGGAATCTGCAAGAGCAGGAGGGTCAGGGCCATGGTGGGAACCTCTGGCTGCGTTCTGGGTCCACAAAGGAGCCCTCGCTTCTGAACCCCATCACCCCAGAGACAGTCTGACGAACGACTGGAGCAAACAAGAGCACAGGTCCCAGCTCAACCGAAGCTGCCTGTGCCGCAGAAATACCTGTTACTGTATTTTAAGATGAAAGATGTTAATGTATAAGTCACTTTCTAAACTAAAACCTCAGTATTAGTTGTGGGGTTGGTACTCTGCCGTAAATAAGTGGGTTTGGGGCTGCAATTTGGGCACTTGATCTCTGGCTTGGACACTGAGCCAAGTTCTTTAAACCCTAACAGAAAGCAATTTTCAACCCAGAGTTTTAGATTCTGGGAAATTGGCCTTCAAACGAGGATTTAAAACATGATTTCTAACCAGCATTGTGGAAAATATTAAACAGACTCCTAGACAGAGACAGAGAAGCCACTGGCACCAAACTGCCTGAAAGAAAGTGCAGATCTCATTGAGAGCAGTTACACAGTAAATAAACAGTACTGGAAAAACAATGCAGTGATAGGATTCCATAAACATCTTTTTTTTTTTTTTTTTTGGAGACAGGGTCTCACTTTGTAGTTCAGGCTGGCTCTGAGTTCACTATGGTGCCCAGGCAAGCCTGGAACTCAGCAATCCTCCTGTCTCTGCCTCCCGAGTGCTGGGATGACAGGCGTGAGCCACCACGCCCAGCACTGTGGTATGTGGTGTTGATTGCTGGTGGGCGTGAGTCTCCACACCCAGCACTGTATGTGGTTTCCGGGGATCAAACTCAGGACCTTGCGCTTGCGAGACAGGTGCCGGAACCACTGAGCTAATCCTCCGGCCATCCATAAACATCTTACAGAAATACATTTTAATGGCCTCAGCTCACAATTAAAATGCACAAACTGGCAAATGGATGAAAAAAATGCAGCTATGGCTATCCCACAGGAGACTGACCGCATTCAAAAGGCAACTACCAGGGCTAGAAGCGAAAAGATGAAAAAGAATACTCCACCCAGAGCCTGAAAAATGAGCAGTAGCAGTGATCTTATTTTCAGATACAGCAGACTTCAACCCACAATTGATCAAAAGAGATAAAGATGATCATATCTCAACAGGAAGAGACAATAATTCTAAGTATCTATGCACTGGATGTCGGTGCATTCGGCTTCATAAAACAGACACTACTTGACTCAAAAGAATATAGACACCAATACAATCATAATGAGGGGCTTCAATACCCCACTCTCACAATTAGACTAGTCAACCAGAGAAAGAAATTGAGATCAATAAAAACATCAGAGTTCAACTATAACTTTGAACAAATGGGTTTGACAGATATTGACAGAATGTTTCATCCAACAACAAAAGAATACACATTTTTCTCAACAGCACACAGAACTTTGTCCAAAACAGACCATGTTTTCAGTCATAAAGCCTGCTTAAAGCAATACAAAATTCCAAATAATATGATCCAAGACAGTATGATCTGCATACTATCAGACCATGGCAGAATGAAGCTAGAAATCAACAGCTAAAGAAGACTCAGAAACTATGAAAATGTATAAAGATTAAATAATACACTATTGAAAAATCCATGTATCATGGAAGAAACCAGGAAGAAATTTAAAAGTTCCTTGAATCAAATGACAATGGAAGCAGAAGATACCAAAACCTGTGAGTCACAATGAAAGTAGTTCTGAAAATGTTCACATAAAGAGAATAGAGAAATCTCAAATAAATATCCTATTATGCCCTCTAGGTCTACCAAGACAAAAAAAAAATTCCAAATCTGAAACTAACAGAAGAAATGTGTAAAGATCAGAGCAAAAATTAATGAAACTGAGGCTAAAAAAAATTAAGATCACTGAGTCTGTTTTGAATATTTGGCACTCGGGATTAGATTCACATAATCATGACATATTCCATGTTTTCAGGTTATAGTTTGTGTTTTAATCTGGTTTTGTTTAGAATATTTGCATCCATGTTAATAAGGAAGATCAGCCTACAGTTTTCTGTTCTTATAATACCCTGTCTGGTTTCGGAATCCAATTATGACAACTTCAAAGAATGAATTGAGAAATTCTAGCTCTTTTTTTACTTTCTGCATGAGTATGTGTGTAATTAATATTAGTTCTTCCTTAAATTTTCTTGGAATTCAATCAAAAGCAAAAAGATAAAAATTATCCCAAATATGGCATAAATTATAGCCATTACGGTATCAAGCAATATTCATTGTGTATAAATGTTCCTGTGTGGTACTATAAGATTACATATAATTTTATGTTGAGAATTAGAAATCTTGCAAGTCATCTAAACATGTAACATAGGAAAATGTTTCAGAAGGTATAGATCACCTCCACGATATCATGCATCATAAATGCTAAATGAATTTTTAATTCCATCTAAGCATGTTTAATAGGTCAGGACTATGGACTTGTTTTGGAAGACTTGTTTTGCTACTGCTGGCTTCTTTAACAAAATGTTTCTGATAAAACCTATGCAAATATCTTTTTAAAGATATAACAGTGTCCAACGACCCCAAAATTGAGAGCTCAATATACACAATATACCAATGAGTTAAATTTGTTTTTAAAAATAAGTTGAATATAAGCTTGGTTATACAAGGAAGGGGCCACTGAAGATCCTTGAAGAAAACTGGGACTTGGGGGTATTGACAAATGCAGATAATTGGGGCCCAGAAGTGTTTGTTTGTGTTTAAATTTATTTTTGCTAATTTGTGTTTATCGTTGAACCATGGCTATCTTAGTCTGTGACTGTATTTCTACGAAGAGGGACAGAGAAGGAGGAAAATGTCTTTTCCTTTACAGTTTCTGTCTTATCTCTGTCGTCCCTGTGCTCCAAGTTTCTCCCTTTGCATGATGAAGTGCACTGGATGGGGGCTTGTAGATAATGCAGGATAAGAACCACAGGGCTACAGAGAGGACTGGTAGGAACAATCTTAAATGAAAAAGGAAACCGAACTGGGCTTTGATGTCATTTGTGCAGGTTAATTAAGATCGAATAACCTCAGATGAGCAAAGGTTTGACACCGCATTCTAATGTCATTTTTATAATTTTCACACGGCTGTGGTTTGGACAGGGGTGCCCCCCTACACGGAGGACATGCTTCCTCTTTGTCGTGCTGTGAAAAGACTGCACAGGCCAGAAAACAAGAATGAGGAGCCGAGCACAGATGGACTCAACGTTTAGCAGAGGCACGAAGGCGCTGACGGCTGACTCCTGCCAACTGCAGACAAGCAGGAGGCAGTCGGGCATTGCCTCCCCGGGACCACAGGCTGGCAGACCGCAGCTCGGAGAGCGGCCCAGCAAGGAGCCAGTAGAAGCGATTCCTCGGGCTGGGCTTCATCGTATTATTCCCTGACATCTAGCACATCTTGGCTGAGGAGCAGCCTGTGGGAAATGAAGAGAAAGCCCTGTGGGGGAGGCAAAACAGAGGAAAGAGAGGTGAGCACCATGCTAGGCCAGAACCGAGGGAGTCGTGGTAGAACTCCCAGATAAAACTGTGCCCAGAAGAACGATCGTAGACATGCGCAGTGCCGGGCTGGGTGCAGTGGAGGGAGGAACCTGCTACCAAGCGTGTGGAGAAGCTGAGGAGACCTTCGGGTGTGGAGACTTGTGGAGAAAGAAAGAAGCGTGAGGTCCTGTGAGGAGCAGAACAGAGCATCCAGGAAGGCAACAGCCGCGTTCAAGGCCAGCTCTGTCACGTTCTAGCTGAGCGAACGATGCCACAAGTTTGGCTTCCCTCTCTCTCCCTCACAGCTCATCTTTAAAATGGGAATGATAGTAACACTTACCTAGCTGGGCTATACTGAGAGGGATATGAACAGTAAGCTCTTAGGATAGTACTGAACAAATGAAATATTACGTATTATTTACAGAAATGCTGAGTGCTTACTATAGCATTTATTGATGGAAAAAATGTTCATGATGAATTTAATGAATATGTCATATCTTTCAAAAATGTCTATTTTTTTTTTTTGAGACAGGATCTTGCTATGTAGTCCCAAGGTGGACCTGAGCTCACTTTGTACCCAAGCTGGCCTCAAACTCACAGCAAACTTCCTGCCTCAGCCTCCCAAGTGCTGGGATTACAGGTGTGAGCCACCACACTTGACCAACAGATGTAGATATTCGAACAGAAAATATGGAAAAATATAGCCCAATACCTCTGGATTAGGAAAATCCCTCTAATTAAATTAATTAATTAAAATCCCTCTAATTTTTTTTCATATCTCTACTTCTCAATTATCTACAGTGAACTTTTATAAATACCGAAAGTGAAAATATATGGAAATATTTACTGAAACACAGTATAAAACAACTGGTCCCTCACCTCTTCCTCTCTGGCACTGTTTCCCTCTTCTGCCTCCCACCTGCCACGAACTAAATGCCTCTGTTTCACAAGGCCCTTCCATCATGATGCTTCGGCCTGGGAACCAGCCAGCCATGGACTGAATACACCAAAACTGTGAGCCAAAGTAAGCCTCTCCTCTCTTACACTGTGTGAGTTGGGTACTGAAATTCAGCAGTATGAAAGCTGACTTACACAGACTGGAAAGCAGCAGGCCAGGATTCATACATCTGGATTATGTCAAGTAGACAGACAAACTTAATTATATAAACTCAAATCATGTGTGTGCACAAATGTCACATGTTACTGGAATTCATCTTAGTCAATTTGGGCTGTTAAAATTAATGTTGTGACTGAGAAGCTTAGAAATGTAGACACATTTCACATAGTTTTGGAGACTGGAAAATCAAAAATCCACAGGGAGATTTGACGCCTGGTTCAAGGCTAACACTTCACTGTGTTTTCACACACTGAAGAGGGAAGGCATTTTTCCGCTCTGACAAGGGCATTACCCTCAGTCATGAGGGCTCTGTCCCCATAACGGTGTGCTCTCCCAGAGGGCCCACCTCCAGACACCAGCACACGAGGGATTAGGTTCAAACTTAGGAATTTTGAGAGGACATAAGCTTTCAGACCATAGCAGAAAATCACCAGCACACATAACAATCAATTGCTTGCTAGATTTTCCAGCACTGACCTAACTGACTTGAAAGTTGGTTAGCTTACGGTTTTCAAGGAAAAGCAGGAATCCCATGGTTTACAATGCTGATGACCAAAGGAGTATCCACTTCCCCGTGGAAAGCATCTAAAAGACTGGTAAGTTTAGAACTCAGCGACACAGCAGACCTCTCTGGATTGTCATTACAGAATGGAAGCGTCTCCCATATATTAGTTCACTTTTTCCACAGATGTCCCCAGACTGTGTGTTCCATTTCAGGCCTTCTGTGGGAGGCTTGGATAGTGTGTTCAGCAGTCCGCTGAGAAGCACTTGTTCGTACGTCCAGCTTTTTAGACCATCTTAAAGGAAAATGCCCTGTGGATAACTTAGACAGGAAGAAGGTCGTCAGGAGAGAAGACAAAGCACAGGAAGGGAGAGTACGAGGGGAAGGACGGGATCAAAGCACGTCGTGTGCACGTACGAAAGTGTCACAGTGTAGCCCTATGTTCCGAGTGATTAACTGCACTAGTAAGGAGAAATCTCTGTCTCCGACCACACACACAGTGTCGCGCAGACAGAAGCCTCAGCTTTGTTCAAGGAGCAGACTGTGTGTCGCCAGTTGAGTCCAGTTCACGGTACGCACACATAGACACGTATATGAATGTATATGGAGAGTGAGGACGAATCCAGGCAGGCAGAGACAAACGCAGTCAGAAGGCCCAGGGCTCAGCTGCTATCTGTGCGACCCCGATGACTTTTTATCCTTAAAGAGCCAAGGATTTAAAAAAGATACCACAAAGCAAAAAGAGGTTTGTGAAGATGGCCATAAACGGTAGCTAACAGTCCGCCTTTTCCACGGAGGACGTTGTTGTGGTGGTAATGGTTGCTTCTCCTCATCTTCCAGCGCCGCGGGAACCTTCCCGAGCTGCCGCACCTTGACTGCGGCGGCTCCGTAATGGAGTCATTATCCCGCGGAGGACACGCGCCGAGAAAGCCATCCTTCTTCCCTGTGCTAAAGTGCCTGCTCCTCCACTCACTTATTAAAATGAGAGCTCAAATAGCTCCTTGTTCTAATTTTCCTTATCAGCCTCCACAGGGCCCATTTCAGGCTGTCTGTGAAGTGTTCAAATGCAATTGCGTTCTTGAATAAAAAGGAGAAACTAAATTAGAGCCTCTTAAGACCATTACATTGTCTCATTTAGTGACACTGTTTGCCTCACCATTACTAAGCAATGAGCTAAGTGTTCTTTCTGAGTAAGAATAATAATACCCACGTTTAACCAGCACTTTACACCTTGTGAAGGACTTTTGCATATGCTGTCTCTTCCCAGCCTCGCAAGAGGCAGGAGCACATTCTAACGGTGTGAGGACCATCCAGTTATGTGCTAAGTTATGGCTTGTAGACTTCAAGGCCAGGCCCTGCAAGCCAAGGCCCTGGCAGAGGAGCAGAGTTGTGCCACCTTTGGGTGCCAAGCACCCACAGACCCTCCAGGTCATGAAGAGTGACCCCGTGCAGCTGTGTAGAGGCCCCCTGCTCTCAACTTCCATGAGCAGCCTATGAGAGAACAGAGACCAACCCAAACAACTTCATATTAGCGGTGGACACGTGCACATTTGTTACTGGTCCACAAATCATGGAGTCAGTGCAGGAACCGGGCTCGTTTATCCCCAGCTGGAGCAAGTGAGGGCGCAAGGCAAAAGCACAGAGATAAGGTGCAATGAGGCCAGGGTGACCTTGGGCGGTGCAGCGAAGTGCCCTGAGCAGCTGGCTCACCTGCCTTTACTCAGACACAGGAACAAGCACGTAGACTAACAGGAGCTTCACGAGCCACTGGGCACCTCAGCTCGGACCCAGGAAGCAGCCAGGTCTCGGCTGTGCTCACTCCTCTCTGGAGCTCGAGACGGGCCCGCAGCCTGCATGGCACCAGAGGAGCCAGAGCCTGATGTTTGCTCTTTTGTTCTCACAGAGAAGGTAAGTTAGGCCTTGATCTTCATTATCTGGTCTCCTACATCTTGCCTCTTTTCTGTTTTTTTCTTTGTTTGTTTGTAGTTTTTTGAGACAGGGTCTCGCTTTGTAGCTCAGGCTGGCCCTGAGCTCACTATGTAGCCCAGGAAAGTCTCGAATTTATAGCAATCCTCCTGCCTCTGCCTCCTGAGTGCTGGGATGACAGGCGTGAGCCACCACGCCCTGCATTGTTGTATGTCGTTACCAGGGATCGAACTTGGGACCTTGTGCTTACAAAGCAGATGCTGGAACCACTGAGCTATATCCTCCCCCACCAGCAGCTGAAAAGAAGCAAAGTGCGGGTTGTAGCTGACGATGTGCTTGGGTTGCTCCCAAAGTGGCAGGCGATGAACAAAACAGACAAATAATTAAGAATCCCATCACCCTTCATAGGTGCCAACATGAGCACTCAGGTTACTCCAGGGACCA
Organism: Thryonomys swinderianus; assembly: GCA_004025085.1. Classification (NCBI taxonomy): domain Eukaryota; kingdom Metazoa; phylum Chordata; class Mammalia; order Rodentia; family Thryonomyidae; genus Thryonomys; species Thryonomys swinderianus. Next base: position 11,011 of record PVIC010033138.1, read on the forward strand.
CGCTGATTCACTCCCCGTGCAAATAAATCCTGTCCCTAGATGCATCAAAACCTTCAGTTGATTAATAAACGCTCAGTAAGACAGACTGTGTGCTACAGGTATATTATCTGCAGAGCAGTGAGGAAATCATCAGGTGTTGCAGGCAAACCTTGGCCAAGGACTCATTTTTCTGCCTCCCCGAGTGGTTTCCTTCAGTTGTCCCCACGTTGTGAGATCCACGGCTCATATGGGTCTTAGACTACTGATTGTCATCTGCTGTCGTCTGGGAGAAGCACTCAGCGTAGGAGAGGGCAGAGCCGAGCCCCAGCACAGGCCTGCCGTGGGAGCGCTCCGCCAGGACCCACGCTCCTGGGAGGCACTTGCATTGTCTATCCATTTGCTGCGGTGACACAAGCAAACCCTTATCTCCATGGCAACAGGGTAAATGGTCCCTCCCATTACTCCATCTCGAGGCGCTACCGTAACACTTGTGCTTTCCATTTTTTTCCCACAAGCCCTTTGCTTTTGATCAATGTAATTCCACTGGCATGCTATCTACATCACCAACAGGATTCAAAAAACCAAGTGTAAGGCTTGCAAGGTCAAAGCAAGGTTGTGGCAAGCAACTAGTGACATTAGCTACACAGGATAAATCACATAAAATGTTAACAGCTTCTATCAGGGTACATTTTAATACAGTAACTGCAGTACCTAAGTCTGACCTGGGAGCTGAAAGTTCAAAGGTAGGAATTTTCTGGTGATTTTGCATAGTCCAGTAAGCAGCAAAACCATGAGAAGATCCATCCATAAAGTAAGCTGAGGCATCCTTACAAGGAATTATCTGAGTATTTCTAAGTCACATAAACAATGACAATACAACTGTACAAACTTCTTGAAAGGCTAGTGATTGTCAACTAATCCTATGTAATCTGCGAAGGAAGTTTGTCATAAATGAGTAGTGGCTATCCTGAATATGGACTTGTCTCTAACAACGTATCTTCACTCATCTCAGGATGTCCTGCCGCTCGATTCCATCACACTTGTTCAGCTGTTAATTCTTGAAAATTAACATGTAAATTTACTCTCCTGCAGAAAGGCAGGATCTAGTCAAATGCTTAATGTCTAAAAGAGCCAAGCATAAAGCTCAACGTGAAACATCTTGAACCCCATTTTTCATGACACTGGATTTTAATTATTTAAGCAACTTATACTCCAAAGGACAGTGCTCATGAATATTCTGCTGTGGACTGTTAGGGTCAGGACAAACAGTAATTGGAAATGCACATATTCCAAATGTGCTCTCCATTAAGCACAGGCTGTCTGGCCGATTTTTGATAAGGAGACATTACTTCTGTATTGACTGCAGGTGGGAGGAAAGGAGGAGCAGGAGGAAGAGGAAGGGACCAGGGCTCTCACCCTCGCTTCTACCGTCCTCCAGGGAGAACAGCTGCGAGACGTGTTCTCAGAGTTAAAGGACAAAGAACCACATGGACCACACTCCACAAGGAGCGCGTTTCAGGGCACAGATCCTAGCCCTCTCCAGGACCATGTTCCAAACCTTCTCCCACTCGACCCAACTTTCTACATTCAATGTGGCAGTCGGAGGACACGAAGGGTTGTGGTTGTTATCATCTTAGAACATACAAGAAAGCAATCGGGCTCTGTCTTTAGGGCTGCTCGGTGCAGCAGAAGTGCCAGTCAAGGGACATAATGGGGTACTTCAGTCAATGAAGGCTTCCCTAGACCCCAGCTGAGGAGAATTTTGTGTGCACATTTACTTGCCTTTCTTGTCAGCCAGCTCGACACATCTCCACTGTGGAACTCCCTGTCACTCATTCCCAGTAACTTCTGCTCGGCCAGATCTTCTTGGGCAGGTCCCTGTTTGGGCATCACTTACGGGGGCCAGTCTATGAGTTTACCCCCAACTAGGGGCAAACAAAGATGAAAGAGAAAAGACACAAAGATAATTCGGAATGAGGGAGCGAGGGGGCTCTTCCCTTCCAGTGGACAAAGCCCTGAGCATCTGGCTCAACTCACTTTTATTTACTTAGATACAGGAATGAACAATTAGATTAATAGAAGATTAGTGTGGTTTCTCTACAGCACGGATGCAGAGAAACATCCAGACCTCAGCTGCGCTGACCCTTCTCTGGGACTTGCAAGATGCCAGCAGCCTGCACACCGACAGTACTTTCTTTTGTGCTTGCAGAGAAGGTCCATTAGGCCTCGATCTTCTTTATCTCGTCTCCTAGCAGGCAGGCCATTTTTAAAGGGTTTGAGTTTTGAACACCTGCTTTGGCTACATGGATTCATGTGATTATTTTGTAATCTATTCAGATACTGTACCACATGGTGAGGAATGTAAACATTTTACAGAAGAGTTCAATGCTGTCACAATAATCTTTGTGAATGACTCTAGTAGGTTTATATGTAGGCTTGTTTCTTTTAAAAACAAAGTTAATCTTGGAAATATTTATGTTAACAATTTTCCGATGTACTTTAACTGTGTGAAGTGTTTTCCTATTTTCTGTGATTTCAGAAAGGAGCTATTTATGATGCACATATTCACCATGATGGGGTTCTGGATACACTCTCCCAAACTATAGCACCTTGGCATATGAAGAAGTTAAACTGAAAGAATTTGAGAAATACCATGTATGGCAGGGAATTTAACTTTTCCTGGAGGCAGCTCTTAAATTCTCTGTGAAAAGTTTCCTTCTTATTTTAACAGGAAAAAAATATGTCCTTATATAGGAAAATGAAGGGATACACATGAATAAGGCTAGGTGTTACTAAAATCCACAGCTCAACTTACACTCATAGCTCAGACCTTTTGTCCTATTGATATGGGAATGATACGGACCTCAAATTTATATAAGGGAAATATTACAATTCCCAATCTGCCAGAGGTCAGATATGTCAAATTCATGTTCCCCAAAACTGAACCCTGAATTCTAAAGAACAAAGGGGACTAAGAGTAGGAAATATTTATTGAGAGGTATACTGCTCTAATGGGAAAGCAAGTCATGTATCAAGTGTCCACAGAAAGAACAAAGAACTTTTTAGGAAGGTGATGGTCCAAGGGTCTATCTAGAGTCTACCACTTATTTCATCCCTTGGGGAAGTATGGAGGCCTTAGCTTTTTTTTTTTTTTTTTTTTTAACAGGGTCTTGCTTTCTAGTTCAGCCTGGCCCTGAGCTCACTATGTAGCCCAGGCTAGCCTCAAACTCACAGCAATCCTCCTGCCTCTACTTCCTGAGTGCTTGGATAACAGGCGTGAGCCACCACACCTGGCAGTGTGGTGTGTAGTACTGATTGCTGGTGGGTATGAGTCACCATGCCCAGTATGTGGTTACTGGGGATCGAACTCAGGATCTTGCACTTGGCAGGCATACACCAGAACCACTGAGCTAAATCCCTGTCCTTTTGTAGATAATCGTAAAGCATCATGTTTCTGTGTTCACAACACTTTTTCCAGTTAATCGTCATTGGCATAATTTCCACTAAATACTAAATTTTAATAACAAGTATACATCTGATTTTTATCTACTTTGTATCATTAGTAGCTGGCACTTAATAGCAGCTCAGCAAATACTTGTTGTATGAATAAGTGGACAGACAAAATGAGTCTACACAAGATTCCATCTCCAGGCTGTTGCTTCTAACCACATTACCTAGCTTCTCTGTTGCTGACATGGTGTTAACATCCTATGGAAATGTGTAATATTTTTTTGTTCTTAATGGGATATAAACATACTATCTTACTGTTTCCTTCTGTCTGTCTCTTTGTCTCCCTCTCTTTCTGTGGTGCTTGGGATTAAATCCAGAGCCTCATACTAGTCAAATATTCTAACTATTATGCTACAAACCCAGCTCCCCATGTCTGGTCTTGAAGTCCTTGACTTTCTCTCCCTGAGTTCTTAGGAAAGGGGCGTAGAGGCAAAGGCCCCTTTTGTTTGAGAGTCGGGGGTCTAAGGCCCCTCTGCCCTGTGGGTGGTAGGCACAACCACACTGCCCAGGAAGACAGGAGTATGCCATTCTCTCTGTGGGAGGTCCGCTCCAGCCCACCACTCCAGACACCCCTTCAACGCCACTTGTAGTGGCCACCTCAGGCCCTTGCTTTTGGGGTCCTACACCCAGCACCAGCCCTCTTAGGCGAACTGAAGAAAAGGAAGAGCAACTTTCCAAAGGGTTCACTTGTCAAGAATTTCCACTCATGGCGGTATAATCGGTAACTCTTTTCCATAAAAAGGAGAAAAATTTAAAAGGTGATGTGTAAAACTGTCCGATCCAGTGCTTCAGGTCTCTAGACAGCTTTGCTCCAAGCTATCAATCTCTCCAAATCCTCTCTGCCATCTGATTTTCTGACCTTTGTCCTTTACATTCTAATCACTGCCAGGTAATTAGAGGATAAAACTAATCAAATTTCTGCTGCAGACCTGATAAGTGCGAAAGCACTCCCTTTTTCCAACCTGGATGACACAGTCTGCAGTTTACTGGGCCCTTCAGAGTCTTGCCTGGAAGCAAGAAGAAAGGAAAATTGGGAGTACTACTGAAAATCGGTGAGGGAGGTGTTTCAGATGTGAAAGAAAGATTCAGTCCTTCTTAAGTCTATAATTTTTCTAAGTTGCTCCCTCTTCTGCTTTCTAAAAGCACTGAAATCTATATTTGCACTTAAGGAGAATTAAATAACTTTATTTTTGTGACACATTTTGAGATAATTGGAGACCTCCTGATGTGCCATAAAACTAAAGATTGAAATTCTCTGTACTAAATAATTTAGTGGAAAGCTTATACAAGCAAGATATTTCCAAAATAAGAACAAAACCCAAATCTTCCCTCCAGAGCTTCACTTCTGATCCTTAAATTATTTTGATCCATTTTCACTGGAGCTTTTTATGACAACTAAAGTAAAACTGCTAGAGGTCCAATAAATTACATGGCATATTAAAATAAACATTATTCGGAAACTGAGTCTTTCAATAGATTAAAGGGTTCCGAGTGCCACCTACTGGGAGGATGTGTAAATTCATGCAACTTTCCTTGCTTATAACAGATACCGTGAAGTCAGATTTCACACTACCTAATCAAAACAAAAAACTTAATTTTTGAACAAAATTAACTAACATACATAAGAATATGTGTATTACTTTCCTGAGACATTTCAAAAATTTCTAAGTGAAAATGATCTGAAGTTTGTTCTATAAAACTTGGCTTGGTAGATAGTTCACCAGGCCCTGGGTTCAACTCCTAGCACTACAGGAAGGGTGGGAGGGGCGGGAAGGGGAGAGCGCAAGCAAAGTAGCTGCCTTTGCTCTGCCAACTTCTAGCCGCGGACCATGAGCAAGGTTTTAACATCACTGACCCTTGAGTTCCCAATATATAAAAATATATAAAACAGGTTGAAAATGATTCTTTTTTTGTTTTGTTTTGTTTTGTTTTTGTTTTTTGAGACAGGGTCTCGCTTTGTAGTTCAGGCTGGCTCTGAGCTCACTATGTAGCCCAGGCAAGCCTCGAACTCAGCAATCCGCCTGTCTCTGCCTCCCGAGTGCTGGGATTACAGGCGTGAGCCACCACGCCCGGCTGAAAATGATTCTTGCTGAAATAAGATGCTATGAACTCAGAAAGAACAGAAAAATAACGAAGGGTCTGGTGTTCAGAGCCTTCTACCCAGCACCCCGAATGGGACGCCAGGGCCGGGACAAGGCAGAGAGAGGCAGGTCATCCCCCTCTGCGCCTCATTCCTCCTCCTCTGAAACAGGCCATAAAATCCTAGCGAGCCTTCCCGCAGTGTAGACCCTAAGACTCACGCGTGCCCTGTACCAGCAGCGTCACGAGGCTGAGTGCTGGCGCAGTGTCAGGTGTAGACGGAGCACTCAGTGTAGTCACAAGGAGAGGTCAGCAGCAGGGGCCAAGAGTTACAGGTAGGTGAGCTACTTAGACATCTTGTAGGCAGCTAGACAGGACGGTCCTCAAGAAGTCCACAAGAAAGAGAACCTCAGTGAAAGTCAGCCTTATCAAAGGAGAAAACCTCCCTGCCCAGAAAGCAGGGATCGAGGGGCCTCAGTCTCCTCTGAAGGGTCAGGACCTTGACTCACCCCTCCTGGAAAAGACCCTGGCATGCTTATGTGACTTCATTTCTCATTAATTTATTTAATCAGCATTACCTAAGTAACTATACTTGCTGTACTCTTCTTGGTTGATCATGGTTTTGTCCATTTTGTAATTCCTCACTGTACTAACATTACCTAAAGGATTGTACTTACAATGTTACCAGTTGGCTACAATCTTGTTCCACTTTGAATCCACCTCACCTCATAGTTTTGCTCTGTAAAAGCCTCTGGCAAGTGAGGTGAGCAGGTCTCCCATTTTCGGTTCCCCTTTCTGTCCCTTAGGTAAAAGCTTTTTTCCGAATAAAGTCTTCCTACTCTTAACCAGTGTTGTTCCTAGAATTCATTCAATTTCAGAGAACAGGAACTCGCGTTTCAAACACCCAGCAGGTTGGGGGGCTGGACGTGCTTCCCTGAGTCACTTGGAGGTCTTCCACCCAGATTACTGCCTCCAAAACCCTGAGAAACCCTGAGCAGAATCAACAGATGACAAGATTTGACGATAAAAGGGAAAGAGATTAGAGAGACTTATCAGCCCCAAAGCACATTTCAATCAACCCTCTCCCTTCTCTCCCTCTTTTGCTCTCTCCGGCCACCACACGTGTTATGTTCATGTGTATCTGTCCTTCTCTCTCCCTTTCTTCTAAATATATAGTGTCCCAATATTATAGGTAGAAAAGCTAGCTAGACTTGTGGCAGGCAGATAGATAGGACCCTTAAAGGCTTGCAAAAAAGATGACCCTCCCAAAGGTCAATGACATCAATGAAAAAAAACGACACTCCCAGATACTGGTTAACCAACACGCCTAATTCTCCCAGGCTGGAGGGTCAAGATCCAGACTCAACCCACCCCACCCCCGGAAGGCCCTGAAGGCAAATTCCCCAGGTTAGAGGGCCAGGACTTTGAACCACCTAGAGGAGTCTCCTGACAAGAAATCCCTATATGACATGATTCCTCTTCATTGGACACCATGTGATCAGTATTTGCTTAAACAACTGTACCTGTTGTAATCCCACTGGTTAACTATGGGTTGCCCATGTCTTTTGAATCTTATTGGAGGCCCCCACTGAGCTTGCCTCACTTCACGGCTTTGCTCCATAAAAGCCCTCTGAGAAGTGAGGTAGGTGGGTTACCCACTTTACAGGTTCCCCCTTCTGCCTCTCTTAGGCAGAAGCTTTCTTTCTCAGTAAAACTTTCCTACTTAAACCTCCATCATTCCTAAAATTCATTCTTCAATTTTTAGAGCACACGAACTTGCGTTTCAGGTTGGGAGCTAAGCCTTGCTCTCCTGTGTCACTAAAAGTATCAGTGTTCTTCTTGGCTTTAAAAACCTCAAATGCACATAGAAAACACCACACACACCTCTTCCCACAAATATGTGCACATACAGACCAACTTAAAAGCCATGAACCTAGGAAAGTTTCACATTTGTTCCTGAAAGTGAATGAAATAGCTGGCCAACCATTAAGCTGTAGTAGTGTTTCACTTTTTTAAAAATCAGGTCAGATTCCAGGGAAATTTTTGCTGAGTCAGATAATAGCTTAAATTTCTTGACTTTTAATTCAGCCTTACTCCCTTATGAAAAGAAGTCAGCTTTAAAATATATTTTTAAAAACTTGTAGTCAATGTTATTTGTGCCACAGGACATGCTACTCCTCCCCCAAAGGGGGCATTTTAGCATAGGGAATACAATCAGGGTGAACTCAACAGAACAAGTCATCAAGCCTTCACAGGACAGCACTCCCTTCCTGTCCGTCTCATGTTAACCTGGCCTGACTCTGAAGTCCTTTCAGTAGGAAGTTAAACTTAAATTGCCCCTGAATCTACTTTTTTCAAATTCAAGCTACAAAGAAAGCTCCACTCTCCCTAATCTCCTCTTTCTATAAAAGAATTTGGGAGGAGAAGTGAGACAATTAACTTCGTTTGAATTCCAGGGAGATCTTAGCTTATTTGAGTCCTCCTGTCTCCTCACAACAGGCTTTAAAGGATAGACTCTGGTCCTTGAACCCCATCCCCCAACACACAGATTTAGTCTTGAGAAGACAGATTTCCAATCCTTGCTGTACCTTGGAACACAAATGAAATGGAGATTATTCAAAGGCCAAAATCGTTTTGAAAACCATAACTGCTATGCCTTGCTTTAACTAATTAACCCTCCAACTGAAAGAATGACAGGGTTAATTAGCTCAAGCATGGTACATTTTTTAGTTTGGGGAAAAAAGAGATTAAAGTCACGCTCTTGCCATCTTGTGGTTGATTCCCACACTGCAGTGTGTTAAATCTTCCCTGTAGATACTGGAAGGATGGATTGTTGATCCGTGTAAGTTTAGTATCTCTTGACCTGTGTATAAAAGTGCTATTTAAAACTACCAGATGATTGCATTTTGTCTTCTTTTCAAAATGCCAGATACCCCAATGCTCGGTTTTGAGACGCCTCTGTAAAGGGGGAATGTTTCCTATACTTTTGTTGATAAATGAGGCAAGACATTGTGAGGAACGCCCGAGTCTAGAAAGGAAGGCTGAACCCGCGGCTCTACAGGCTTTGACAAGCACTGGAAGTACACCTGAGGACTCATCAGTGCCATCAGCCCACAACCTTGAGGGCAGTGTGCTGCTGCTGCTGCTGCTGTCACTCTTACAGGTTTTCTTCCTCGTGTTGGGGGAGGGGGTCAGTTCTTTCAGATACCCCCTTCATCACGGCTGCTTAGGAGAGAGCCCAGAGACCCACTGGCAGAGAGCCATCTGCTCAAGTAGACACAGCTGCAAGTATCTGAGGCCAAGAAAAGTTCTCTAATTCCTCACCAAACACTTCTATATACATAGAATATGTCAACCAAAAATGATTCTGTGGTTTCCCGATTACAAAGAAAAAAAAAAATGACCAGAGATAACCTTTGAAAATAAAGTGGATTATTTCTTGATCTTTTGGCTAAGATGAAGAGAAAATAAAATGGAATCCACAGTTAAAAGAAGCAAGTCTAGGGGCCGGAGGGTTAGCTCAGTGGTTCCAGCGCCTGCCTCGCAAGCATAAGGACCTGAGTTCGATCCCTGGTTACCACATATAATGCTGGGCGTGGTGGCTCACGCCTGTAATCCCAGCACTCGGGAGGCAGAGACAGGAGGATTGCTGAGTTCGTGGCGGCTTGCCTGGGCACCATAGTGAGCTCAGGGCCAGCCTGAA